>BSQZ01000001.1:2745000-2780000 GCA_033239005.1 Lamellibrachia satsuma | reverse complement strand
CCAAGTGTAATTTTATACCACAAACACGTTGCGTGCATTAAGGTGCGTCGGACACGAAGAAAACATAAAACATATAATGTGTCTCAAAGATGGTACACGGGAAATGTATTGACTAGAGCTACCACGTTCCACGCATTTGGCGTGAGACTCACGTATTTGGCTTCCATCTCGCGTTCTCACTTTGCTATCTGTAAATGTTATGCATATTGGCCGTTCCAATGAATAATTAACACAAACAAACTTATAAACTCCATTTATGGATTCACTAATGATTAGTCATAATTGCTGGGGACTTTAATATAAACCTTCTTAAAATAAATGAAACAGAAAGAAATTCTTATTAATATCGTATAGCTATTATCCCCATATAACACTTCCGACAAGGTTCTCCAAAAATGGAACTCTAATAGATAAGTTCTTTTGAAACTTTGAAATCTGATTCTACAATAAAACCTGAATCGGGCATTCTAACGAAACAGTTATCGGACCATCAGCCATATTTTACTTTTTTAAACACAGTTCAGTACAAAGAATCAACACCTAAAAAAATTAATCAAAATTAGCATACAAAACCAAGAAGCAATTTCGAACTTTATACATGACATCTTCTCATCAGATATCTTTAACAAAACTGAATTACAACATACTACATGAAATAATCAAACTCGCTAAAAACAAACACATGCCTTATAAGTGAGTGTTGAAGACGCGTTAGCATAATGCCATGGTCGTTAACATCAAACGCACTGGATATATCAAGCATGACTAAGACAACTACACGTTTTTGATCAAGGACTTCTGCGATGTCGTTCTGGACTTTCACAAGAGCTGTCTCGGTTGAATAATTATTTCGGTAGGCCGACTGGTGAAAATCGTGTAGATTGTTGATGTCCAGGTGATCTTTCAAACGGTGTTCGACCACTTTCTCAAGAAGTTTTGACACGTATGGTAGGTTTGACACAGGCCGATAATTATTCAGAACTTCCTTATCGAGGCCCGGCCTTTTAAGCAATGGTCTCACAACTGCACGTTTGAAATATGCGGGTACCACTGACGTTGCCAACGATTTGTTAATAATGGCTGTAATCAACGGCACGAAATGATCCAGACACTGCCTCAAAAGCCGCGTAGGGATCGGGTCTAAGTCACATGTCTTGTTGGGCGAATTTGTAATTATTCGCTTCACCTCGTCATGGGTGGCTGGCAGAAACCTCTGAAGCGGGATTCCGTCAAACATGACGTCATCGTCCAATGCTGTGTCACTTGGGTTGCCGATGTTGATGTTTCGTCGGATGGTAGCAACTTTGTCAATATAAAAGTCACCGAAAATAGTCGCTAACAGCAAGCGCACAGAAGGCGTGGGTTACCTCACCGAATGCACACCAGGTGCTCCAAGCCGTCTTTTTTCCGACAGAATGAAATGCAGATACTGTGTCACATCCGGTATACGCATGGAACACTGGCAAGGAGATAGACTTCTGTCTTCCGATGACTGCTGATATGTCATGTGGGGGGGGGTAGCGATGATCTTTCCCAGTGCCATAGGACGCCCACAACTCAAACGGATTTAATTTGGGTACTGCCACCACACCCACGACAACTACATCGGAATCAACTAATCATGAACTTCTCACAGCCTTCCGAGACCGCATCACCAAGATGCACCATTAGCCTCGAATCGGCCTCTTCATGGTTGCACGGAGAGAGACTACTTGTGTCCTCGCGCTCTGGGACACATACAACGCTGTCTCGTGAGCTCACGATCAATTGCTTGTTAGGCGGAACAGACAGTGACTTGGAGTCCTCAGCAAGAAGGCTGAAAAGCTCGGACTGCATCGTTGAGAAAGAGAGGCCAGCTTTTCGGCAGCGGGGTATTTAGGAGCACCTTGATGCGCACACCTTTTCCTCGTGTCTTTCTTGTCTCTTCTTTCAGGCTGTCTTCTTTGTAGACATCGAAGACTACATCCACACGTAGGTGGTGATCAAGCGCCGGCGGATATGAGGGAAGAAAGTGCCACGCACATAGTCAGCAAATGTTTTCCCTTTATCCGGTGGCAGGTATTGAACAATCGCTGCCCCATCCATGAACAGTACCTCGACATTTAGACTCTGGAGTATGGGGGTGAGGTTTGCTGTCTTCTCAAGAAGTGTGACAAGATCGCTTTTTGTGTTTGACCGGAGATTGTCGTTTTCTGAGAGATACGGGGGATTTCGTGTGAGAAGAATTCATTTGAACTCCCTCCACGTACTTCATTGGCCACATGTAATTGGGCTAGTGTTGAACAGGTGTCTTGGAGCGCCTTCTCCTGTGGCGTTTTAATTTGTCTGGTGGTAGTAGGGGCCATCAGATCTAGTCTGTTCGTCTCGATTGGCTTGAATACGGATTTAGTGTGTGTCACCAGACGTTCGTTGACATATGACTCGTACTGCTCCAAGCCTGCTTCTTGCAGTCTCTCTGTGCAGAGAACTGCTGCTTCTGGAAGGACCTCCATTGTGTGTAAGCGGAAGAGAACCTTGCCGTAGTCTGCAAAGGGATTGCACATAGGCGTAGCGAGTTCGCTTGATGTGTATAGCAGTGAGACAGGACTCAGCGACTCCAGGTGTGAAGATTCCAGCCTCGGTAAGCGCCTCGACCCACCCACTCCCTTCTAGGAGATCGCCAGGCAGAGTAAGCGCAGCCTTCTCGACATACAAGCACCCAACCAGCAGCACATACTTGTCCTTGTTCTTGTCCTGTGAGTCCCGCGAAATGCCCACTATTCAGTTTTCGCAATCGCGTACAGAGGTTGGTCAAGGATAATGACCGGGATCTGGCATGGGTTGAGATGCTTCACCGCTGCATCGATGACGCTCATCGCGTGCTTGATAATTACGGGTGAGTTAGACAACTCAGTGAACAGCGGGAGTATTGCAGTTTTCAAGGTTTCTGGTATGCCTTCTTGCCGATTGGCATGGAAAGCAGCCCGCGAGATGTCACTCTCCTTTGTAGTTGGGTGATAGGCGGCACTGCAAGCTGCTGCGGTGTCTGCGAGCCACTGACTTTCCATCTGCAATTCATCATATAGCACGGACTTATCATCGCGCAGTTCGCCCTCTAGCAACAGTATCTCTGCCTTCTTCATTGCACTGTTACTCACTGATTCTATATATTTTACTCTGGACGATCCAGAGAATCTGTGTGTTCAGCACTATTCATATCCGGGTGTGGCCCTTCAATCATGCCTGCATAGTTTCGACAGAGGCATTGGAACAGTGAAGCAGCTGTACCATGAAGATTTGTCTTGGCTGTTGTAGAGCTCGAGTTGATGTCAATGTTATCAATGGCTGCCAGAACAAACACAACATAGTCATTTTCAATGTTGTCACATTTTGAGTTATTTGCTGAGCAACGCCTCTCCACCTCGGTCATCTTGACACAATTTGCATTTCGACGAAACCATGATGAATCAGTATTGGATCCTTATTGAAAGAGTGGCACTTGTGCAGGTTGTCACGTAGAGGTGGGCGTCTGCCTCACATTTTCCTAAACAAGAAAAGAACATTCATTACCGCAGTAAGTTCCACATCTCAATATTCCATGTAAAAACAGGTATGTGCAACAAAACATGGTAAAATGGCTAAAAAATGATTATTTTGACAGTTTACCTTGACCTTTATACATGATGTTTACCTCTGAAGGTCATGAACGCAATTCCATTCGATTGGTCATCCAAAGAGCTATCACGATAGATCCCAAGTTTGTCTTAATCAGCCAAGTAGATGCAGAGATATGCACATTTCAGACGGGGGGGGGAATTTTCGCTGGTTCCCATCTTGGATTTATGCAAATGAGGTCTTTCCGGGCCAACTCTTTCTTGGCCACCCGTCTGAAAAATTTTAATAAATATTGACCAACATCTGTGCCAATTTTCATAGACTCTTCCCAAAAGTCATTATCATAGCATGTTTGTGCACATAGCCGCTGGACTATTTTGCTCCCAATACTGATTGATAAAATGCGGTTAATTAGGTCGCCCGAAACATTGTCGGTCGAATCCGTTTTGAATGATACAGTATTGTGGAAGCGGTTAAGAAAATAATTTGAGTGAAACTCCATTGTACGACTAACATGTAGGTCTTGATGAGTCTTATTTAGTTTGAACAGTTTATCTTGAATAGTTTGACGTAGGGATCAACTCCGTACATCCTCCCCGAGACTGTCCCCCTTCCCCATCCTACAGGCCACCCATGTACTGCCACTCGGAGAGTGCCCCTTCCCCATCCTACAGGCTACCCATACACTGCCACTCGGAGAGTGCCCCTTCCCAATCCTACAGGCCAACCCTGTACTGCCACTCGGAGAGTGCCCCTTCCCCATCCTACAGGCTACCCATACACTGCCACTCGGAGAGTGCCCCTTCCCCATCCTACTGCCGCTCGGAGAGTGCCCCTTCCCCATCCTAGAGGCCAACCCTGTACTGCCACTCGGAGAGTGCCCCTTCCCCATCCTACTGTCGCTCGGAGAGTGCCCCTTCCCCATCCTACAGGCCAACCCTGTACTGCCACTGGGAGAGTGCCCCTTCCCCGTCTTACTGCCGCTCGGAGAGTGCCCCTTCCCCATCCTAGAGGCCAACCCTGTACTGCCGCTCGGAGAGTGCCCCTTCCCCATCCTAGAGGCCAACCCTGTACTGCCACTTGGAGAGTGCCCCTTCCCCATCCTACAGGCCACCCATGTACTGCCGCTCGGAGAGTGCCCCTTCCCCATCCTAGAGGCCAACCCTGTACTGCCGCTCGGAGAGTGCCACTTCCACATCTCCCAGGCCAACCCTGTACTGCCGCTCGGAGAGGGCCCCTTCCCCATCCAACAGGCCAACACTGTACACAAACAAGCCAACGTCTACCGTCTTTTAACTTCATGCTACGCTACATTACCCTGTCAGTGATTATTTTGAGTTTGCGCTGAAAGTCGACGTAACTTTGCTGATAGCGCGGGTCATTGGTAAAACCAGTTGTTGAGTAGTTGATGTTTGTGATTTTCGACTGCACTGTGTCTATCACCAGTAGCACATTATGCACGCATCCACGCACGCACGCAATCATGATCGTACGCACGCACGCACGCACGCACGCACGCACGCACGCACGCACGCACGCACGCACGCACGCACGTACGCACGCACGCACGCACGTACCCCCCACACACACACTGTGCGTTACACAATGTGTTATACAGTGTGTACTAATGTGTTATACAATGTGTTATACAGTTGATTAAATAGATAAATGGGATATCAACACACTGTTGAGTACATACATACGTACATACGCACACATGTACGCTCGCTCGCTCGCACGCACGCACACACGCACGCACACATGCACGGGCACACTCACACTCCAAACGCGTCACCGTTGCCCGGACAAAACACAACGTCACAGAAGGCAACTTAACGTCACAAAACCTAGCGTTAGTCATTAACCAAAGCCGGAGTGCGACGACTTCGGCGAGACAGCGTGTTGTTAGGTGACTGCGAGTGAGTGCTGCTGCCCGCCGGGTCTGGCCTACGCACAAAGCTAATTGACGCAGGTCAGTTCATAACAAAAGACGTCACATGCACTACAAGTTCCATTCATTGTTCAGCCTGCCCCGACAAGTCGGTGAGACGGCACCGTCAACCAAAACGATTGTATCGGCCTGATAAGATGTACGTCTACGTAGAGTGCGGGTCCGGGTTATGATGTCAACAGGACTAGTGACGAAGCACGTTGTTGGCCGCCTGTTGTGACCTGTTTGAAGATTGTTGGAACGTTTACATAAATGTGCTCTGTACAACACATATGCGAGATCACTATCCAAACACGAGACACATATTTCTGCTCTAGCGCATTTGAAGAATTACTTCGGCATTTATATACGTATTGACATATCTTTATCGAAATATGACGCCAATAATCGGACACGCCAACATGACCATGGGAGTCGGAACGGCGACATTTTCGGAAGCTATTTCACATTACGACGTCTCCAACAGACTAGGTAGTTCCACCATGTCGTTTTCCGGACGTTTACGGTGTGCAGACATCGACACAATACACGGCTCAAAGCTTGCTCGCTCACTCAAGAAGACCCGTCACGTTCTCCGGGCCGCCGGTGGCGCCGTGCTGCGGCTGTTCCTGTGCACGCGCTGTCTACCAGCAGCTTCCTACTGCGCATGGGTGTACATGACGTCACAAGAGGACTGTCACGAAGAAGAGCCAAGAGGCAGAAGTAACAAGATTGACCCGGCGTTGGCTTTTCTTGGCCAATAAAATAATCCATTAAATACACACGTGTAGTTATTTACGCAGAATAACAATGCAAGTCCAGGTTAGAGTGAAATATGCAAAATTCTTGACAATTAATTTATAATTAATGTACCAGCAATTATGCCAGCAATGAACGACATACATCAACACATAATCACAGCAAGTATGCCGGCCCCCCAAATGGTATTTACGCATAATACATACAATTAATACCTGACATATTACGGCAGTATAACAAACATAGCTAACGGTAATGTGTAATTGTATCGGACAGCAACACGCTACACGTACTAGCTATATGAATGTGTAGTTACTTTGTATCATATAAGGCATAACGTAAGACTAAATGTGTTTTTCTACGTTATGGTATAGTGCTAATAGTGGGCTTGTAAACGAACCAACGAAAGCGCTCTATATTATCCTATCCATTCGCTTTTGTCATTTACGTAAATTGGCTGCTCCTGTGTATGCTTGTTATAGCCGGGTATTATTTCGACGGTCATGTTTTTGCCAGTTGTTAAAAGGTTGGTATATTAAGAGTGTAAACGGAGTGTCCGCCAGCATTTGTATATGAATGCGACTTACGGATCAAATAAAAATCAGTTCAATTCAGTTTATTGGGTGACGTGGCTTCTCATTCACAGCTGATTACGTTTTCGTTGAAACGTTACAGCAGAACGAGTGCGGTGCGATTTATAGCCTGACATGAGTGCTGATTTTGTTTTTGTGAATTCACGACCCGAAACACTATTTGGAGATCGTCTTTTGTGATCGCTAACATTGTTAACATGGGTTGTGCGTGTATACACATCACGTGTATGGGCGGATGTAGACCTTGAAAACGGGGGTGTTTAGTTTCCCAAAAACGACACCAGGTGGCAGGACATATTGTTATCAAAATATACGCACGCGTGTGAGCCCGCACTCACGCACACAAACAAACATAATAGCCGCACTCTGATAACACCATCACTTCTGCAAAGGTGCAATGGTCTTATAAGAGGGATGGCCTCTCGCGGGAGAAGGCATTATCACGGGAAAGCCACATTTGCTGCATGGCCTCTGACGAGGAGGTGAACTCTTGTGATAGGGCTTGTAAGAGGAGGACCACTGTATATAAAAGGTTGTGTATGCAAAATATAAACCAAACAGCATGAATACTTCTTGTTAATATATGTAAAATATTTAACAATGTCATGTTTTTACAAATTCATACCACCATTCGTTGTAAAAAATTAAATTTAATCTTTTTGACTTGCAATTCGAACTTGTTCGATCGTATTGAACGTCTCCACACCACCACGGTGAACGTCTCCACCCCACCACGGTGAACGTCTCCACACCACCACGGTGAACGTCTCCACCCCACCACGGTATAGTTGTTCGTACACGTCCAGGAGCCAGTGTATCGCCACAACGAATAACTCATCGCGCCATGCAAAGGTCCATAAACGTGGTATATAGTTCGTTCTTCGGGTGCGAAGAGGACAACGATATCATCTGCTCAAAGTGATTAAACTTGGTGCGATTAGCGTCGAATATCAACTTTGTGATCATGCTTCCGAGCTTCCGAGCTTCCCTTGCCACGTTGGGGTAAAACTAAAGATGTTCGCCACCGCTATAAGTGATGAAATCATAGTAGATGCAGAACTCTATCACTTTGCATGCCTTAGCGATGCACATGTTTGATTGATTACACCGCTTTTTTGGTTAAATAAGCCATACCACTCGTCTGCTCGGACTTACTCACAGCACCATCAACATGGTCGTGCATTAGTCGGATGTTATGCTTTTCGAGTATATTCAACTGTTCTTTGTTTCTATGTGTTACAGGCCTCGTCAGCGCTGATCGAATAATACTATCTTTTGCATTTTGGACATGTTCTTTTGTTGGATCTGCTCCCCGGTGATTAACCTAATTTCGTTCTGTATTAACATCACCGTGGCTTACAGGGCGTTACTATTTCGTGTCGGCAAATGCGTCTCCAAAACGACATCAAAATCATTTTCACCAGTGGTGAGACGGATGACGTAATGACGGTTGCTTCTTGATGTGATATTCTGCTCATAGAGAATAACCGTCGTTACAGTGGATTACAGATCAAGGCGATTATCTCGCACACTTGTTTAAAAACCAGAAAACAGCTGCAGAAACAGCTGCCCATGGAAATTCACTAAGCAAATTCACTAACACCAAGAATCAATGCTTCGTAATGGATATTACAAAGATAAGGCAGGATTGGCGAAGCAATTCAGAATGACTGGGAGATATGGAAGTACTGGTGGTAATGCCTCTAGTCTGTTCGTTAGAAATGTTCTCATCTGAGGAACAAGCGCAGGACCGAGGATGCCACCTTGCGGTGTCTCGAAAACTAATTCTGACTTAATGAAAACAAATCAGGCCAAATAAAGGAGGGTGCCCTGGTACCTGCTGGACGCACCCTGGATCCCTCCATGAGGTGTGGTGAACAATAATTATGAACCGGATGTCAAGTTGAATACAGGGCTGATGTCAACGCGCTTGGAGTCACGGAACTAGCCACCTGCAGTAGCTGTGCTCAGGGTTAGACATAGCAACATGACGGAATCGTCACTAACTGAGTTAATAATTAACTTTTGCTGACTTATTGCCATGTACGCAACGTAAACAACATAACACATACTCTCTACATGATACTTTTATTTTGTGTCATTATACTACAATAAGCAATAAAAACACATAAAATTAATACAAATATAATATTCACGATTCGCTGCACATGAATATGCATCATAAGACGATCAATCTACGATAACGACGAGTTAAATTAGGCTCATCCTGAATTTTTCAAATGGGTTGAGTTTAGTTAATTTGGAGGCTTTATTTTGCAAGTTGACGATTAAGATGGATATCATATGTCACAAAGAGGTACCTATGTTTTTACATATGACAGTGTATGCTAACGTCAAATTAACTGCGAGCTTAATATTTAAATGGTGGGAAAGGGGAATATTTGGTGCACACAGTTTCCTTCTAGCGAGTTTGCTGGATGTTCTGCAGTGTTCGTTCATATAACACGAGAAGCCACAACGAATAACGTTGGGTCAAACACTGTTTGTGTGTCTTGCAAAAGTGCAAATCATATTATCCTACCGATGAATATGTTTGTCAAATAAAATCGATAGTCTATGAGCGGTATTGGAGATGTCTCCTTGCGTAGAACAACATGTACGTACACACGTATGCAAGCAAAACTTTTATTAATATAGTAGAAATTTACCAAACACTAAGTCCGATTTCCGTCTCGAAAGGATAAGTAATCTTTTGAAACGTTATGCCGAAACAAATATATAATGAACTAGGCAACTACAGTGTGTTTGTAATGCACACGATATGCGGTAGTATAAGCAATTTAAGCTCTTTCATTTCTAAATGCATAGCCGCTGTGTTGTGCAATGATTTACTTAGCGGCAATGTCCGACGACCAATCGGCCGTTGCAGCAACTGTAGCCAGAATTAGTGCGGTAACCCCTGTTACCACAGCAGGCGTTTCTGTCGCTCCTGGTTTGAACGGTTCCATCGCAACACATGTAGAGAGTAGAGCTGTATGCCCAGGTACCACAGCAGGCGTTGTTGGATTGAATCTGTCCTCCGCAACACGTGGACTTTAGAGCTGTAAGCCCTGAAACCACAACAGGCGTCGTTGCCAAGCCTGAGTTGACGCCTTCCAGAGCAGCACATGAAGAGTGTTGGATTGTATCGGCCACAACCTGCAACACAAGCCACACATCAGTCAAACAAAATGCAATGCAAGCAAGACAAATATGGTTGTGACAGTGTTTTTGCTCCAATCAATGTACAGACCATTTATTTACATAGTTGCATAGTTATAATTGATCAAATATTGATATTATAACGGCCAACGTACGTGTGGTAATGTTTATGATATTACATAAATTTTGCGGTGTTTTATATAATCGGAATATTTACGACTTTAGTGTGTTTGTTGGCGTTCGAAGCGAGAGAGAGAGAGAGAGAGAGAGAGAGAGAGAGAGAGAGAGAGAGAGAGAGAGAGAGAGAGAGAGAGAGAGAGAGAGAGAGAGAGAGAGAGAGATAGAGAGAGAGAGAGAGAGAGAGAGAGAGAGAGACAGAGAGAGAGAGAGAGAGAGAGAGAGAGAGAGAGAGAGAGAGAGAGAGCGAGTGGAATCGAACCACCGTCCTCTCGATCTACAGTACAGCCGGCTGTTCTTCCCACTAGACCACCGTCCTATCCACGGGCAACTGAATCGGCTTGATCAGTATATATATATATATATATATATATATATATATATATATATATATATATATATATATATATATATATATATATATATATATATATATATATATATATATATATATATATATATATTAGAACATCAAACAACCGATCCATCAATCAGCTCACCAGAGCATTCGAGAGTGTGGCACAAAGGCCTCACATTCAAACTGCAGTCAACTGTGATACACGGAACGCGATGACTACACGAAGGGCACAGTTCTGAAAGTTGCCATCAATGAAAATATACTATGCCATCGTATATGGTACACCATGGTATTTCGTTATATTTTATGGTTTTACATGGATATTGCACGGTAAACTGTGGTATACCATGGTTTACCTGCTTCAAAACACCATGGTATTTTACCATGGCTTCCCTATTTCAAAGCACCACGGATTACCATGATTTCCATGGTATTTTATCATGGGTTACCATGATTTACCATGGTTTACCTGTTTCAAAACACCATGGTATTTACAATGGTATATTTTCATAAGTGTGGAATATGGTATATGGTCTGGTGCCAAGTCCATCAACGACATCAAGACAAACATATTACACATTTGCAGCTATTTTCTTGCCAGTTTTACAGAAGTATTCTATACAGTGACCAGTGACAAATATACTTACATCGTAGCTTCTGTCTGGTATCTTCGCCGAGTATTCTGAACACGTCACTGTTTAGCGAACGCCCTCAACTAATTGTGATATTGGTGTCGTACGTGCCTATAGTAGGATTTTGTCACTTGTCCGCTGATTGGCTAGAGCCATTTTGGATATCCCCGTGAGGACATTCGCGAGGAAACATGGCTTCGAACATAATGGATAGCTGTGGAAGTAAAAATATGACTAACGTCTCATTCAACTAGTTAGCCTTTTCAGAACTTTATCGCCAAGCACCAGACGTACCGTGTCCGGTTTGCGTCTTGAATTAAGAACTATGGCAAGAAAGGCGGTTGTGCTAATCACTACATTTACATTTTGTGGGTTTTGTAATATAAGTACACAACGTCAATGAGTAATGTCACACTGCTACTCTTTCTATGGTGTATGTTTCTATGATGCATTTTGTCTCAGGAAACGTTCTAATCTACCAGTTTGCACTCATTTTTATTATATTATACTACTACTACTACTTTTAGCAGAATGTCTCCAGATTCAAATTCAGATCATGAATCGAATGGTGCGTTTTATACAGAGTACAAAACGCAACAACAGTTTGGATAGACTCTCGTGAGAGGGCAATCTAGCCCTTGGTTAATATATGTCTAAAAGTTTCAATTACCCTTTTTACCCTTTTTTTTTAGTCAAAGACGTGTTAGTCTCTTTGTGTACAAAGATACTTCAGTTGTAATTGAACTGCACATATTGTTGTACGAATAAATATATATTTTTACTATTACTACAATGCCGTGCCTCTAGTTTTCAATAATGCCGAAACAGAGTTAAGACGTTTACGTGCTGGTTTAGTCAGTTGTGGTATACTAGTTTAGAATAGGCCTACCTACTGGTGTAAATGAAACAAAATCCACTGCGTTTTGCCGAAACACTAGACTCAAAAGTAGTTGCACCTCGTCTACTGTAAATTTGACTTTTGAAGTTATACTTATGTGACAAATACAAGAAAATACATAGGAGTACTTTAACACGATTTTTATATTTTCAACAAATCCGTATTAAAACGGGACATAGGATCATCCGCTAGGCTAAAATCAATCAATCAATCAATCAATCAATCAATATATCTATCAATCTATCAATCAAACAGCCAGTCAATCAGCCAGTCAATCAATCAATCAATCAATCAGTCAATTAATCAATCATGTACACTATGCAAGAATGTATAAACTGCACGTATCCACTTCATGGGCAGAACAGAGGTGTTGTACACATCGCTATATATAATCATTTAAACAATATTGTTAGTGGACGCAGATGTGTAGTGATTATCAGTATATGTGCTTTACTCCAAATACTAATCTCCAAACAGAGGCTCGCTTCCGGTCCCAAGCTCCCTCGAACTTTGATGTGGATGGAGCTTGGGACCGGAAGCGAGCCTCTATTTGGAGAGTGTCCGAATACATCGAGTTATAAATGACGTCATCCGTATCAGTCCGTAGAATTTCACTATTTTAGCGTTATTCTTAGATAGACAATTGGTATCTGGAAATGATTACCGCGATCAAAAGCTAGACTAATACAGCAACGGAATAAAACGCTTGCGCTGTGTCTCGCTGGAAACTGTGTTGTAAATTATTTATGCCCGTATCACGCTATTACGTCATACAGTGATTATTTAAAGTTTTCGATTACGGTCCCTCGTTTGAATTCTACGGTCCAATGCTCTGTTCCAGTATATGAAAAATGTTACAAACGTGAAAAATATATAGTCCCATCGCAGAAATGTACGGTGCCGATTCGGATCCGTAGATGCCCTTAAAAAAATCACTGACGTCATACGTCTATGGAGACGTCCACTTACTCCCGGCATGTCGCTTTTAAGGTTCGTATGCACAACGGCATTTGCTTTTGTTTCGCACGCCAAACGTAATGCGTTAAAACCAATCAAGTAATCGGTTACAATCAAGTTTGGCATATTCTATCAAATACGTATATCGTATATCGGACATACTGGTTGGGGTAGTTTTGTGACTTTGACAAACCCTGGGTAAACGTTTGCACAAAAGACTGATGGCGATGTTTTAATTCGTTGGACTATGATGGCTGGTTATATAAGTTGTTCTTATGTAACTATTTGTGAGTAACATTTCCCCAAAAAGATACCAGTCTTCTTAAATTTTCACATCCTGTTCAAGACAACACTGCCAAAATATGCTTAGCTAATTCGGTGTCTTTCTCCAGCTTTACTACTAGCTACTGTCACCTTTACGAAAACATATGTGCCTCTCCCATCATAGTACTGACAGCCTCTGCTTCTTTCCCTAGTCACAGTGCCCGTCAGAATCATCTCTTCCGATCCAACATGCCTCTTGGTGCCTCCAAAATGTGTATCAACAATACTAAGATAGATAATAACTATCACGATTTTAACATGTTTTGTTTGGATATTATGTTTAATCATCCGATATGTTATAGTAATAAAACAATGTCGCAAAATAGTTGTTGTGCCCTTTAATCCGTTGTTAGACACGGTCACAACAGATGGTTGAACGGTAACGTCCATTTCCATGCAGCGCGATCGCTGAAGTGCCACGTGTTGTCGCTGTGTTGTCAAGTCGTTTCGGCCTCGCTGTCAGTTCGCCGACATGTTGTCACGCAGGACCCAGGCCACGACGGGAAACGCAGGCAGTGTACGTTTCGTTACGGTTACAAGGTTAAACGATTATCGTCCGTGTTTCTTGAACACAGCACAGTAGTTAAGACCATACTTTGACCTATTTATAGAATCCTTTACAAATCCCATTTGAAATGCAACCAATTCTAGAGGTCAGATATGCTTCCAACGAGGTGACTTCGTAGGAGGATGCAAGATACCTTCTCGTGGCTCCCCCATGATAAGTGTTTCTTGTGTCGTCACGATTCAAGTGGAAGAACTAATGCCTACATAGTGGAATCCGCATGTCGCTCACCTACCTGTGCAGATGACCTGCAGAAATGAGCGTGGTACTACGGGCATTTCTCAAGGTCATGCAAATTGCCCATTAGGCCGGACAATTCGTGTATTCCAGCTCAACAATTGCACTCCTCAAGCTTGGTAAAGCAGCTGCCGAAGCAAATCGCCCCATACCTATATATCTCCACGTTGCACAGCATATTGGCTATTAGAACGTCTGTTACTGTCCTGACTGTCTCCAATCCTCAAAGCCTTCATCCCTAATAACAAGGCGGCTTCCAGTGAAGACAGAATATATCAGCTGCGTTGGTTGACCTTTTGTCACGTCCTGGCGCCATGCTTTGTCGCTCGCCGCTGCCACCAAACACTAAACACGGCACACAGCCGTCAGTCCATCCACGACAACAAAGGAGCCGCCCACAAACCCTTAAAAGTGGACATGGTTTAGCCCTAGCGTCGATCAGCGTGTCCTCAGCTTTCCACATTCACAATGCTGAGGCAAAATCTCAGCGTCGAGTTATACGGACCAAAATATCTCGGCGACGTCCTCGATCGCCATTTACAAGCAGCACCTGTTACAGGTAACCAAACATGTGAAACCAAGCGACAACACCATCCACAAGCTAGCAACGACCAGCTAGGGAGGAAACGCACGAACCATTCCGACAGCGTCACTTTCACTGGTTTATTCCACAGGGAATACTGCCGCCCTGTAATAGAATGTAGCGTCCACAACAGCGATGTTGACATTCCGCTTAACGTTGTTATAAAAAAAAAACACACCAACAAACTGCTGGCGATCGATGCTCGCCCACACCTCTCCACCGCATATACGCCGCTCCTCGGCAACCCTGAGGGAATACAAGAATTTCATGCACAACCAAGACCTCACAGTATAGAACGACCTCAACCCAAAACCACCCCAGCGCCTAATTTGTTTACGGCCTTTCTGGACCGAAGCCTCCATCCTTGAAACTAACACCACCGAACAATATAGGTGGATATCAGGTTGGGGCTCAGCAGACACGAGAAACAAGAATCTTGACACGGACCTCACAATCGAATCTCCCGAGTTTGACCTTCCTCGACTCCAGCGCTCCACCATCAACTGCTCCACCACCAACCGCATCAGAACTTTACACAAATGCATAAATGACGCACCAAAGACAAAGCAAGATGAGAATTCGGCCACGAGCAGCAAATCCTTGACCACAAAGTCAACCGCTGCCGCTTGTTCGCGTTCTGTGAAGACGAAGGGTGTCTTCTAAATTAAGTGTTATTTCCTGGTCATTCTGACCTCACCTGAAATCCCTACACTACTATTAAAAACCCAATATGGATCAAGAGAACTGTATCGACATTCGTATTTGGGAAATTATATTATGTCGTGACGCTTTCTCGAGATGGTGTTAATGTGCTTTTGATTATACAAAGCAGTGGACATAAATATCGTTGCACTTCGGAAGACGGGTATTGACTTCTGCCTGTAGACGGTCCTGGTCGTCAGGCATGGCTGACGTTGCGGTTTTAAAAGAAAGAGCCGTCCTACGCAGAAAATTCCTCGAATCCATTCACATCTCAGTATTGAAGCAGTACATTTTCTGGATGTGAGGTTGTAATCGTCCACTTTAGTTCAGCGAGATTAATCTATTAAAAAGAACAGTTTTAAGTTAATTACAGAATGACTCTGATCAATGTTAATTAGTGTTCATGGTGAATGAGCATTATCCTCTGCTGCGTAGCAATCAATGTACCAGAAAGTACATAGATGAGAAAATATACGTTTCAGTCGTGCATAAGCAAGAAACGCAAGCATTTACCGACAAACATGCGTTCCTTAACAAAACTTAAATGTGTGTGCGTGCGTGCGTGAGTAAGTCGTATCCTATAGTGAGTTCTACACTATCCTCTCAATCTCTCCCATTACGCCTACCCATCTAGATATCAATGTGCTAATCACTTCCAGGGACGACGGTTTTTCCTGGGAGGCACGCCCCAAGTGGATTTCAATGTGGAGACGACGACGACGGCGGGGGCAGTTTCCCAACCCGTGTCGCCCGACGACCCAGCCTCGCCGGCTGCGGCACCCCCCAAGAGCATCGGAGCAGTGCTCAGTAGGGGCCTATCGGAACGACTTCCCATCGACGACGTCCGGTCGATCTTGCATCGCGTCACGCGCACGCTATCGACTCTCAAACGGATCCAGGTGCGGAATCTCGGACCCCGTCCGGCAATTCTCCATATATAGTCTATTTATACTTGTCAAAAAGAAGAAACGAAAGTTGTTTTGTTTGTCAAAAGATTTTTATTTGACAAATCTGTGTCAACCGTTTCATCTGCACTATAATATAGTTACCCATAAAAGATCACCGCACTGAGAAGAGTTCGTAGCGCATCATCAATTTCCGATTAAGATAAAAAAGATGAAGATAAACATAATTTCGTAATATCAGATTATCGCCCGATGCCACGAATATTTGAGTTGGAGCGTGGTCGTGACATCGGGATGGTCAATGATGACTTTCATGTAAGAGTTATCGTAAGATCATTGAGTGTGTATGAAGGCACGACGTGGTTACTAGTACGGACGTCAATCGCAGGATCATTGAGTGTGTATGAAGGCACGACGTGGTTACTAGTACGGACGTCAATCGCAGGATCATTGAGTGTGTATGAAAGCACGACGTGGTTACTAGTACGGACGTCAATCGCAGGATCATTGAGTGTGTATGAAAGCACGACGTGGTTACTAGTACGGAAGTCACTCGCAGGATCATTGAGTGTGTATGAAGGCACGACGTGGTTACTAGTACGGAAATCAATCGCGGGATCATTGAGTGTGTATGAAGCCACGACGTGGTTCCTAGTACGGAAGTCAATCGCAGGATCATTGAGTGTGTATGAAGGCACGACCTGGTTACTAGTACGGAAATCAATCGCGGGATCATTGAGTGTGTATGAAGCCACGACGTGGTTCCTAGTACGGAAATCAATCGCAGGATCATTGAGTGTGTATGAAGCCACGACGTGGTTCCTAGTACGGAAGTCAATCGCAGGATCATTGAGTGTGTATGAAGGCACGACCTGGTTACTAGTACGGAAGTCAATCGCGGGATCATTGAGTGTGTACGAAGCCACGACGTGGTTACTAGTACGGAAGTCAATCGCGGGATCATTGAGTGTGTATGAAGGCACGACGTGGTTACTAGTACGGATGTCACTAGTACGATATATCATCCGAAAAGTGACCGACCATGTTTTTCTGGCCGTAGATATGACCGCCATATTGTCCTGCAACACCTTTGACGGTCATAATATCCGTGCCAACATCGGGACTGGACACAGAGAATGTGGGACCAGGTTGTCTTAGACAGGTGAAGCCCGGTTTCAATTGATCCATTCGAATATGTGCGTAACAACGGCGTGTGGAGCGATACTCTGAAGCGGCAGGTGTACAGCATGACAAAAGGGATGACGCAGCAGGAACATGAGCAGCAGGAGGAGGAGATTGAGGAGAAGCAGGAGCAGCTGCAACAGCAGTAACAGTAGCAGCAGCAGCAGCAGCAGCAGCAGCAGCAGCAGCAGCAGCAGCAGCAGCAGCAGCAGCAGCAGCAGCAGCAGCAGCAGCAGCAGCAGCAGCAGCAGATACAGACCATAGCATGGCCTGCGTTTAGCATGTGCATGTCTCCACTTGAACATGCCTGGGATGAACTGCAGAGATGGTTTTGTCAGCGACAACAGCCGACCAACATCCACCAGCTCACGAACCTGGTTAAATGGTTCGTTGAATGGAGAGCTATGCGGCATTAATTATTTCAAAGACTTATAAGATCAATGCGAAGCAGATTCCTGACTTGCACTGCCGCCCGAGGGGGACATACAACTTATCGAACACGTCTTAATACAACATTGATGCTATCATGTTCGTATATATAAATTATATAACTTACAGTAATTGTTTGCGCTTCTTTTTTGACTAGTATTTTACTATAACCTACCATGTTATGCGGCTGTAGCAGTAAGAATAAATCGTACTGCTGCAATCAATCCTTCTTCACGTTTGACCACAGTGTCTTGTCTTGATCACTGTGTCTTGTCTTGATCAACGTGTCTTGTCTTGATCATTGTGTCTTGTCTTCACCACTGTGCCTTGTTTTGATCACTGTGTCTTGCCTTGACCACTATGTCTTGTCTTGATCACTGTGTCTTGTCTTGATTATTGTGTCTTTTCTTCACCACTGTGCATTTTTTGATCACTGTGTCTTGTCTTCACCACCGTGTCTTGCCTTGACCACTGTGTCTTGTCTTGATCACTGTGTCTTATTTGATCACTATGTCTTGTCTTGATCCTTGTGTCTTGTCTTCACCACTGTGCCTTGTTTTGATCACTGTGTCTTGCATTGACCAATGTGTCTTGTCTTGATCACTATGTTTTGTCCTGCCAGAATCCACAACGTCCTCACTTGTTTCTTCAATTTGAACGTATGTTGTCTTACGTTTGTAGCTCTGGTAATGGAGCAAGATCGTCATTCCGGGGATATATAAGACACCACCATCAGTATTAATAACGTCATTATATGTACTGCATATCAGCAGCATATGACATGGATGTCGTTGGCTTTTTGCAGGACAAAGAGGCCCGCCGAACGACCGATGACAGCAAGCAGTGGGCGTCAGTCCCAGTGATAGTTCCGCCAGTGAACCCAGTGGAGATTGGCCGCTACAAAGCCACCACCCAACCGACGGCAACCGACTTCCTAGAACGCCCAGGCGGCGGTTCCGACGACCGCTCGAGCTATTCTGGTAGCCATTCCGGGAGTCCCTGTGGCAGCCCGTTGTTATCGTCCCTAAAGAGCAGTGACAGCCGCATGAGGCGGGTCGGAAGTCCAGCGGACTCTTCTGGTCGCAGTGGAGCTATCGTACACTTTGTCGACACCGTCTCGGACAACAACGAGAGCAAGAAGGCTGACACCCATGACGGAGACAACGTCGCCGTCGAGCAGATCGAGTCGGAGTGTGACATTGAACGCCGTGAAAACATGGACGAGGGGAATACGACGTCGAAGGGGGAAGGAAATACGGTGTCGAAGGAAAGGCGATTCTCGGAGAAAAAACCGCCGTCGTCAAGGAGTGCGTGCGCGGCTCGGTGCAAACAGCGATTGATGATTGACACTTACGGTCGGTTATACGTGCCTGGATGGCGCAAGAACAACGCCAGTGAACAGCGGGTCTTCGATGCCATTGACCGAGCGTTCAGCAGGTCGACGCCTTTTGGTCGAGAATCGTCACGATCAAGCCGGCATTCGTGCGAGAAGGGCGAGTCAGCCAAGCGGAACGAGACGACGGAGGTGCTGAAGCCGCGCTGGCGACTCCAGCGGAGCCAATCGTCTTGCGGCCATAGGCACCAAGTGAAGGACACGAAAATCCCGCACCGCACCCCATCGTTGAACACACTGTCGCCGATAGGACGCAGGGCGGGACACTTGTCAAGTGACGACAGACCGTGTCCAGATGGCGCGGGGAGTCAGCGACAAGCGCCCTACGGCAGTGCTTCTAGCGGGTTCGTTAACAAGGACAAACTGCAGCGGCGCATCAGTGTCTGTTCCCGCATTCCGCGCCCGAACAGATCAGGCGCGCGCCAACAGAACTTGATTAAGCCGGCCGCAGGGGGAATCGTAGGCGAACAGTTGGCGAACCAAAGATGGAGTAACTTCATAGCGATCGATAAATGGGACGAATATGTTAGTGACATGTTTAACGTTTATTCGTGTGTTTTTTGATTGAAGAACATTTTGCTGCGTAGCAGAAAGAAGACATTGTTGGCTTCCAGTTCAGAGTCTGACGCCTAAATTCACCGGAATCAAAATGAATGGCAGTTTGGACAAAAACGTTGACCAGCTTGACTTCTGGAGTTGTAAAATAAAATATATGTAAATAAAATATTATTTGCGAATATAACAAGTGTACACGTCTATATGGCGTGACGTAGATGTGATAACAAAGGGCAACTTACTGGAGAAAGTCTCTCAAGAAAGACCACTGTCCTACGCATTTTAGCCGAAGACGTAAAGTGGGTGTAACCTTGATTTGTGTACTTTGGTGTAATCTGCATGAAACTAGTCAGGGTCGTAGGCATAAATACATTTTGATGCTCAAATCTAAGAGGGGGTCGGTGTGTCTGTCTTAATAAAAACAAAGTTAATAATTTGCAATCTGGTGCATTCTGAAGTCAAAATAAAACACACAAAAAATGCCCTTCTGGTCTTTGAAAAAAACTGTTACCCCCATTTGACCCCGATCCCTGGTAATAGGTCCACCTGAACCTTCAGTATATCATATGTGTATGTACAATAGGGGCTTAGTTTTAATATGGTATGATTTTGAGGCATTGAAACACAGAGTGAACCTGAGCTAACGATAGCCGTGCGTCCATTTCCTGCAACAAGTGAACGGCAGATACATTGCTTTCTTCCAACACTGGCTGGTCCAGTTAGCGGGCACGTTCTCGTGGTGGCTCTGTCTACCATGATATTTCCCCCGGAGGAATGTTGTCAGAGGAAGCAGACTTTGGAGGACATGGTCAGTGGTCACTAGTGTTATGATGAAGTCAACATGTTTGATGGACAAGAGGTAGCGTCTGGCTTTGCTTCCCCATATTCTTCCGAAATATTCCAAGGCAGTGAACTACAACAACGAATGCAGGTTTGACTATATACAGTGCTTTCGCATGATTGTACCATCTTGTCTCACGCAGCGGTTGTAGATTAATTATGGTGTTCATGCCAACTTGTTTATCCTCGTCTAACTCAAGTTCAGCCTGTAAGGCACGCAACCAAGTATTTGAAGGCCGAGTAGTGGAAGGAGATGGCGCACACAATAGCCAAGTTTACACAGTGTCATGTGCAGTGAGTGAAGATGGCGTCGGGTACCAGCTGTCTGATTCGTGCTTGGACTACACGATATATGCCAGCCATTTGGCAGCACCACCGTGCATCTTTGACAGCACAATCCCATATTCTTCATGGGTAGCTATCAACTTTGTGGCCAATGCTTCACCAGTTCGACCATTTCCACTTCCAACAGCTAAGTCTAGATAGGGCGGCCCCTCTGTCGAATATCAGAAGGTTCGTCACCTTGACCATCACTCCTCTCCCACTTGCTCGGCAGCTGATAATGGTTCATCAACGTCAACAACAACTTACAGGATAAGACCATTCGATTTCTGGGGTGGGTTGGATTTACTTCATTTTATTTGATGATATGAACAATGTGATATTAACAAATACCTTAATTGAGAAATAGTTTAATCTGAAACACTAATTGTGCTGGCTAGCCCTTGAAATGGATGAGATTATGTCTCAGGGCCAGATTCGTGAATAAAGTTATGTGTGTTGACCTGTTCTCACTAAATTGGCCATAGACTGTTTTTGTGTGCATAGTCAGAAGTCATCTCTCACATTGGTTGAAGCTGCAGTTGATTGACAATGTTTAATTAATAAGTTACTGTTTCCAAAAAAACCACATGTTGGTTTCTGTTTCTAGTAAAACACAATGATTAGCAGTTTTGTTCTCGAGTTATATGAATGGCATGGCATGCAAGCATTCCTTTATTGTGCCCCTTTCTTGTTGTAGATGACATATATGACAATACTAACTTCCTTCTTCCTAACAAATGACGGAAACTGAGTGAGCAGTCATACCTTGTCGTTATGGAATTCGTTAGGCCTACTGAGCACATTTTGCGGAGTCGTTCTCTTGCAATACCCTATACAACCTTTAGCATATCGCCACTTATTGATTCCCAGGACTACTTCATGTCTCATCTTCCTTTGTTTTGTCAATAGTCCAATTTAATTTTTTTGTGACAGTAAGTGTATCCATTTTAAAATTAATAAGATTGAAGTGATGGCAAATTGTGAGATAGAAGTGGGGGCAAAGGGTGAGATTGAAGTGGGGGCAAAGGGTGAAATTGAAGTGGGCAAACGTGTGTGAGATTAAAGTGGGGCCAAATGGTGAGATGGAAGTGGGGACAACAGGTGAGATTGAAGTGGGGGCAAAGGCTGAGTTGGAAGTGGGGGCAAAATCTGATATTGAAGTGGCGGCAAAGGTTCCCATTACCTTCCTCATTTGTATTGACTCTAGTCTGACATGATGAGTATGCTGCTGATTAAAAACACTAGCGCCTTTCATTCATTTGTTTGTGGGAACCCATTATTAGATGGACCAGCAAAGATACCCGTCCACCGGGCGAAACCTTTTCATGGAACATTCGGCCATCATTCTATTCCACGGCCACATTCTATTCCACGGCCACATTAATCGTACATTCCGCAGGAAAGCACTTTGAACAAACAACTTAAATAACTCAACAAAAGACTCTTATTTTCTGGTGCATGCCGTCCGACTGTAAAGCTGCAGGCAATGTGTTCATGCATCTCAATACCATCGCAATTCATTCCTAAATATTTATTTATTAAATTATAGGAATGATTATTTATGTTTTACATGTATCGCATTAAAAAGCTGAGGCTTCATAAGACGTAATATTTGTCATGTTGTGAATATTGAAAAAAATGTATAAATGCGGTTACACTGGTGTATATGTAAAATCCAACGGCTATAATTAACGTCAGTTAGGTATATCGATACGCAGGCACAGGTCTATAGCGTATCTCCAGGAGTGGTAAGGTGGTTCCTGTGAATACGGACGGCGTTTGGCTCTTGACTTATCAACCCCTAATAGAAATCCTCCCATGGAGATGTACATACCCGACTGGAAGATACTAGTAAGGACGAGGCAAGCCAAAGCCAAGAACGCTGCACCCTTTAGTTCCTAGAGACCGCAGGAAACGGCATAGAAGGTGTGTGCATGCATACGGGATAGGCGTCAACCGCCGATTAACCCAAACCTGTTTTGTTTGTAATGCTATATTAAAATAATAATAGTAATATATTTTATATCAAGATCCAATTAAATTGATTTTTTTAAATACGTTTGGAATTTTCCTAATAAAATATATGATTTAACATTAATAAAATATAATAAATAAATAAATAAATATTGTAAATAAATAAATACACAAAGATAGTTATCTTCATTACAGCCAAGTGAGGCTTTGGTGTGGCACTTAGAGATAATTTAAGTGGCGACTGTCCACTGGTTACCCATCATCTGGCAACTCATTTCCAAACATAAGAGGTTAGTTAGACATCACCTCGCCTTTACGAAACCATGTTGAGATTGAGATATTATTGACGAGTTACAACGAATTCCACAACGTTTCTATGATTTGCAAACTACTTCAGGAATTTCGGCGGGAAATCTTGGCGGGTGTTTTGAATTGTATTATGTAGTGAAAATAGTAGAACAGACAAGGCGAACATTATATCAAATAAGATTGAAAATATATTTTCACCCAAAGCTAAAACCCCAAAGGGCAAGTGGACAAGGAAACCATTTTTTTTACGAAGAGGCCAACACAATTATCCATCGTCAGCAAGTGTGTGTGTGTGTGTGTGTGTGTGTGTGTGTGTGTTTGTTTGTGCGTGCGCTTGTGTTTGCGTCCGCGCGCGTGGTCACGGTTATATGTCGGAATGTCGTGTCAGTGTCTACCTTAACACAACGATGCCAATACTGATGAGAGCGACGACTTCTCTGCAATAAACAGTAATCTACAACAGAAATACGGCGACGTGGTCACGGTTTTCGTTACCATTATAATTATGCCGATCACCTGTAACCGGCTTTACTGACATCTTCGTTATCTATTGAATAAGCAATATAGTAACAAGTGTTCCATCGTGTTATTATGGTATAGTTCAATATGTAAGAAAACGTATGACATAGTGCATTCTAGTTGTGAAACGTAATCACACTGCATTCGAAAATAGTCTTTGCTTGTGGCAAATACCAAGATTGTACATTAAAATATTGTTAATAAGTGTTTGTTTTTCTTATACTACTTTGTTACAAGTTTATTCAACATTCGCTCTAGTGTGTAAAGAGTGAAATGAGAAGGAGAGGAACCAAGTCGTGCAAAAATAGCTCATTTCTAACCGGAACTTTCTTCCCCCATTACATTAAGATTTGCAGATTCTGATTCACCAACGGTAGACGTACGTGCGTTCCAATATTGACCAAACCTTGTATTTGTAGTGCAAATTTATCAATTATTCCATTCACACTCGTGTAACTATATACAATTCATATACCAATGAACACTTACTTGCCACAACGAATGTGAATGTCATCTCTTTGCACTTGCTGAAGAAGGGTGCAATTGGTATAGTGTTACACACAACCCCTTTGGACGTCTAACTCCCAAGCTTACCCGTTTTTAGAGTGATGGCTTCCTCTGTTGCTATCGTCTTGTTTGTTGCTACGGTTACCCGTTTACCCCTTTACCCGTTCCAAATGACGGATTGCCGTCGGCAGTTATACCCAATTTATCCCCGACAAAATATGAATCGCCTGCTGGGTACACCCTTAGAGATCGGGGGCCATCTACAAACGAGCAAAACTCAAAAGACGTTGTTATGTGATACAATTGACAGCATGGGGAAATGATCTACATAATTAATCGAAATGCTGAAAAATCTAAATTTTCTTCCTTGGTGAAATGTTGTAACTATGTCAAGTGATCGGCGAGAGGATGGTTTCCTTGTGCACTCGCCACCTGAGTCTTTGCCTTGGATAGCAATCTTGCTAAATCTTGACTTCTCACTCATTGACACAATAATGTTTGGCTCTGTTTTCTTTCACACTATGCTAAGGAATGAACATCAGCACTTGTTGGCATCGATGTATATTAGAGATTAAATTAATATTGTAACCCAGTGATACCCAACTTCATGCATGATATCAGATACAATGACATGTCTAAGATAGGCAAGGAAGTGTAATAGTAAACTTGTGTAACTAATTACGATAACTTCTGCATCTCCGTAAATGGCTGCATACCATACATCCTCGCATCGCTACAACATCCACGTCACTGACATTATCGCTAGGCCATACGTCCATGTTGGCATGAGGGTCAAAGCATGTTTTGCCGTTTGCCGGGATTCCTCTTTATATGATAGCCGTTGGGGATTGCCCGAGAAATGCTCATCCCATAAAAAATAATTTCCGCAACAGATAAGTGTGACATTTTGTCCAACTTTTCTTCCAAAAACATAACATAGTGTCGCGATGAGCGCTCCACTTGCCCCTGAAACAACACAACACAATTAACAATTTCACTGTCGTAAATCCAGTTCTAATTACGTTCCTTTCCCCAGATCGAAACAGTTGTACATTCCGGATTATACAATGTTTTGACACAGAGACCTTAAGTCAATAATCTTCCTTTAAAACATGAAAATTGAACCATAATTTATATAATTTTTTTTTACGTAGAATCAGATTAGACTCAGATCCACTTCATATATTGTATCATTGACCTTGAATTTCAATGTCGAATGTCACCATCTTGAAATTTCAAAATGCCAGTATATGTGGCTGAATTGTGCTCTTAATGATATATACATTAAATTTATAGGTTTTCGGAGAAAAAGATTTCAAATATTTTCCTTTTGACCTTCTCCGACTTTGATATCCGCCATTTGTAAAGATGGCGGCCCTCAAAACCAATTTCCCTATATCTTAAAAACGTCGTAACTTAGAGCTATCGTGTCACTGTCAAATAATAGGTTTCAAGACAGCGATTTCAAATATTCTACACATGACCTTCTCTGACGTTTTGTATCCGCCGTTGTTAAAGATGGCGCTCGTAAAAAAACTATTTCTCCCCATATCTTAAGAACTACGTCACGTAGAGCCATAATTGTTGTGTGAAAATATAGGTTTTCGGGGGTAGCGATTTCAATTACCTTTAGTCTTCTCCGACATTTGTATATACAATTATTAAATATGTCGCTCGTCAAAATCAAGCTGGAGTCATCACGTCAGGAACGGCTGATTCTTTCTTGAGAGCTACGTACTTCACTCGCAGGTTAGTGCATGTGCATTGTATATGCTTTCCGCGTCATACCTACGCAGAACACACCCAGAGTGGCGCTGAATATCTCGAATTTTACAGCTTGTGCGCACAGATTTCAAAAAGAGTGTACGAGTTTTAAAATTTTGGCATATGACCCTTCTCTTTCAGCTCACTCTCCTGTCATTTTTCGGTGACTTTTACCTGAAACGCTGACAAGTCAGACACCATGTTTGTTTAGCACAGGACCGTGGGCATTAAGCTAAGTACCTCCCCTTCCACATTAGATACGTGAGCTCCTTGGTGGACACATCATCAAGCTGTATGTGAAAAGTTCACCATCAATTGTGGCTTTGTTGTCATTCATTCTCATCAAAGACATCGACTGATCTGGCACAAGAACTGACTAGCGAAGTTATACAAGCAGACGGTGGTTCACTTCGACGATACATGTTGTCTGGCCCAGGGATGATAAGGCTCTTTGGCGAATACGAAGCGTCTGCCGAGCCAGCTGCACACATTGGGGCTCATTATCACCATGATCAAACCAGGTAGCTTAAGGTAAGTAATCAAACCATGTTTTAAATAACCTCTAACTCAAAATGTAGGCCTTTATTTTAGTTCCCCCAACAGTATATGTATCCTTGTTGATTGTCTACGCTGTGGGCCAGGGCCAGACACTCAGTGAACTGTCCACTTATTCTTGACGACAACCATCCAGGCACTTCATAGCAGCCACGTCCATGTCCATCGTACAATTTTGACCTAAGTTTGGACACCCATCAACTAGTTCCAACCTTCCATTTTTGGTACCAATGTTCCACCTGGCCAATGGACTATGATATATTTGAAATCGTTGCGCCAAAAAAATTATATTTATACGCAAAAGTTACGGCTCAATGTGAAGTGATTCTTAAGACTCTTAAAATATGGGAAACTTGATTTTAACGGCCGCCATCTTTACATAACAGATATGAATGTTGGAGAAGATAAAAAATAAATTATTTCAACCTAATACATCGAAGAGCTATAATTTGACATCAAAATTAAGGCTCTAGGTGACTACGTTCCTAAGATATTGGGGGAAATTTGTGTTGACCGACGCCATCTATGAAAATGGCGGATAAAACAGTCGGTCGAAGGACAAAAGTAATTTGTTTGAAATCGCTGCCCCAAAACTTATATCTTGACACCAACTTGATCGTTCTAGGTTACGTACGTAGTTCTTAAGATATGGGACATTAGTTTTGACGGCCGCCATCTTTAATAATGGCGTATATGATTGTCGGAGAAACTCAACAGTAAAATATTTGAAATCGTTGTCCCAAAATACGTTTCATGCTTTTATCGTTAACTGCACAATTCAGCTATATGTATACTGACATTTATAAATTTCAAGATCAATGAGAATTGACCTTGAATTTCATGGTCAAGAACAAAAATCTGAAGTTTATCTGACTCTACGTAAACTTTTACATATAAAGCCCAGTTTCATACCTTTTTCCAACAAATAACTATATGTTCCCTTAGCAACCCTACTACCGTGGAAACGACAGGAGCAACCGTGTATTGAGCATAATATTGTCCGCACTTTCCTTTAATGTATCTGCTGTTGGTCGTGCTAATACTAATTGTGCTATTGATATTGATAATAGTCAATCGTTATTTAATCGTATTTTGCCAGAGTTATATTGCAAGGTGGGGAGACTGGGGCTAGTTGTAGCAAAAACGGAATATTTAAGGATTGCGGTTCGAATTGCTGCAAAACGATACCGCAAATTTCTCGCACAAATAAAAAGTGCATAAACAAATGCTTAATGTTATTCACATTTGCTCAGTGATACGCTTTATAACCTCTACTAGAGTGTTACAATTTGCGGCAAAATGTAACATAACACTATACGAAATTAATGGTTTTGAATTGTCTTAATACATAATATGACTAACCTAAAAAACTTAATTTGCGTAAATAAAAAGTAATCGGCATATGCCTTATTGGAACACCGTGCAAAAACTGTAATGAACACAATCCTAATTAATTACAAAACGTTAACAGTTTTTTAATGGCGCCGTTTTTACTTTTTCAAGGGTTTCACGTAATACCACAAGCGACACGCTTAAATGTATTGATGAACATAATGTTACCTTGCGAAATAACTTGCATTAGTAGTTTTGTCTGTAGTGCGGCTGTTACAACTCACCCGTATTTGCAACTAGATTGGTCTCCCCTATGTTGTAATGTCAAATATATGAAACATAATTAACAACTGTTATATTTTCTTGTGTTATTCCCAAGTCATTTTTCTGCAAGTCCACGTCATTCTCAAGTAATCTGCCCTCAAGTGGCAATTTGACAATTGAGTTAGTGATGTCTCTCTGCCGCCTGTGACTGGTTGGGTAGATTGATGCGATTATCGCACGACGATAAAAAAATTACACGAAAAATGGCAAACGATATATGACATTAAATTAGTCACGCGGTCAAACTACGAGTTTAGACTCATAGCGTAATGGAAAACATTCACGCAGCTAATGGCGATATTTGATCGATCTTAAGATAACGCAATAACTGGTATGACGCGTGTTATTGGTGAACAGTCAATACGTTTTAGCCAAGTGCGAGTCAGTAAGTGTCATTTTCGAGTCAAGTCGCAAGTCAACATAGTTCGAATCCGAGTCAAGTCTCAATCTTTGTGTTGTAAATCCAAGTCAAGTCACAAGTCTTAAAAATTGCGACTCGAGTCGAATCTTTGACTCGAGTCGAAACAGCTATGTTATTAACTAATTTGTTTGCGAAGCCGTTTGGTTGCATTACAGTAAGCATTTAATAAGTATTCATGTGGTCAGTTTTTGTATTGATGGCTGTATATTAATCGCAGTGAAGTTTTCAATATCACCTACGTTAACTCGTCGTAGCGGCGTTTTAATGCCTTAAAGCTCAACATGTTTAGCCCATCGCGAATCGGGGCGCCACAGTATCGCCAAAGCCTACACTCGACCGATCAATGCTGTTTGGTATACGACATTTGATGCTATGAGCATATTGTAGATAAACAACCATTAGTTATTGGCTTATTGCTATATTACATAGTCCTACTTGAGAGGAAATCATATGAAGACCTGAAATGACGACTGAAACAAATGGTTTGGCTGTAGCAACTTACGCCTATCGCTTTACTGGTCTGGGGATTACTTGACTTTTGGTGATCGTTAACAAGATTTAACAAGATTGCCATCCCAACAAACAAGTTCCAGATGGCAAGTAGACAAGGAAGCCATTGGCTTATCGAGAGTCCAAAAGTTGTATCATCTATGTGTAGCCCCCGCTTATTAAATATCAGTCAATTCTATGTTTAAACATATTCACACTACTAGCATTAGCACAATCATTTGGCAGTTTGTTCCATTCATTTATCACCCTCTGTGAGAAAGAGTACTTTCTCATGTCCAACCGACACTGCTCCTTAACTAATGCTGCTTTGTGTCCTCTTGTTCTACTGCCTTCTTTAAGTTTGAACAGCATATTCCTATCAACATCCTCACTATTTTAAATACTTCTATTTGGTCTCCTCTTAGTCTCCTTTGTGTTTGACAAGAGGGAATCGTTGAAGAGTCAAAGGCAGGGCTCTTCTCATCCAAGGACAATCCCATGACATACCAATGTTGCAACTGTGGACAGCAGTCATGGGAAAATTAACTTGAAAAGTTAAATAATTGAATTACAGTTAACTCAGAAATTATCAAATTAAATTACATTGACGTCATACATTTCTCACGCAATTAAATAAAATAAAATTAACCTCCCAAATTCTTCAATTAAATAAAATTAACAATTAATGTTATATAAATAACAATTAAATCATGTGTAGGTAGAAATGTATACACATTTAAAATCACAAGACAACTGCGTTTTGTAACTTTGTTGGAAAGAGATTAGCTCAAACAATATTTTCATGCCAAGACGTTTCTTCATAGGGCATTTGATGACATTTTAAAAGTTGTAGATACTTGCTAAAAAATAAGTATAGTTTAATAAAACGATTGAAATGTTGTGAAGATTTGCAGGTGTGGAGTTTTCTCTTATACTGAATCACCATATTAACAAAACCGGGTAACTACGTACACCATTACTATTCTTCAATGTGTTACTTATGCAGTGTTTTATACTAAATCATTAACTTTCCCCTTACACATAATAATTTAAATATGGACAAACTATTTCTTATGCATCACTAGAACTAGCATGCTTTTGATTTCATTCAAGATTCCAAGCTGAAGCTATATTCCTATTAACCATTATATGTACACATGAACAAATTATATATGCATAGGTTTAATGGCCCCCTAGGTTCACTTGGCTGCAAGTGGACCTGCTTATTTTAACCATATATTTGCAGAAGCCAAGACTAACCATCAACTTATCACCCTACCAGAGGACATTCTAGTGTCTAGGCCTTCCCTCCATTTCACAGGTGCCTGAATGATCAGCCCACCCCAGTTGGTACTGTGCATATGTGCTGTGCGATGTTTTACCTAACATTCACACATGCCTGAATCTGATCTCTCTTAGGCTGGAATAGTGTCTGCAGGCCTTCTGGAAACACTTGGATAACATGGTTGTGAACTACCCAATAATATCAACTGTTAAATAAGCACTTGATTGAGAGTTAATTTGGAATTTGTAAATTACACTAAATTAACCCCTTTTGGTAAAGGTGATTAATTAAATTAAATTAAATTAGTATTTCTGAAGAAAGTTAATTAATTAAATTAAATTTATTTAATTTAGTTAATTCAATTAACAAATTAATAATTAACAATTGAAATTAACCCTTGTGTACTGGGCAGTACAGGCTGATGGCAACAGACACATTAACAATACATTATACATATTTCATTATATCACAACGATTATTATGACTATGACGCATACACTAGTTCAATTCAAGAGACACTGCAAGTTTTCTGTTTACAGTTTATATGGAAATTACAACAGTCGTTGAAACTTGAAGTAACTCATTAAAATGTCAAACATGAGTTGAGGTGGATATAAAAAAGAAAACATGTCACGGGTACGCTCTGTATAGATTGGCTGAAATCCCATCAAAATATGGCAACTAATTTTACTAAATTTCTCAAAAACAATAATAAAAATGGTATCAGATTTACATAAATACAAGACGAATCTTTATCACAAATCATCCACAACCTTCAAAATAAAAATAGCTATGGTTTTGATGGAATATCCAGCAAATTATTAAAACTCATTGACCCAGACATAGTAAAACCTTTAACATTATCAATAAATAGAGTGCTGAAGACAGGACAATTTCCTGACAAACTTAAAGTAGCAAAAGTAATTCCTATATTTAAAAAAATTTATCCGACATTATTCACAAATTATATACCAATATCCCTTTTGCCTGCTATTTCAAAAGTCTTTGAAACTAATGTAAAACTATTGCATGATAATCAATACGGCTTTAGACCCTACCATTCAACTGAATATGCAGCTCTAGAAATAGTCGATCGGATCACTGCACCATCATCAGCGGTCCTTCGAAATGAGGAAGACGTCTGCCAGGGGCTGGTCGTGGGTCCTGAGGTGATTCAGGATCTGAGGGTCCTGAGGTGACGTAGGAGCCCGATTCTTGATTTGCAGATCTTATTGCAGTGGATGCAGGAGGTTCCGGGTGGAAGGAAGATGTACAGGTGTTGAGGTATCTCCCTCTCCTTTCTCCTCTGCCGATTCTCCGCCTCGTGAAGTAGGCGGTCAGTCACGAAGCGAGCCGCTGCCTGGTGGATGCTGCGGCGCCAAAGTAGACGGTCGGCAGCCATGTCCTTCCAAGTGTCGATATTAATATGACCCTTCTTCATGTAGTGTTTGGCAGAGTCTTTAAATTTGTTTCTCTGCCCACCACGGGTTCTGAATCCATGAGTCAGCTGGGAGAATCGTACTTGTCGTGGGAGGCGGGAGTCTGGCATTCTGACACAGTGGCCAGTCACCGGATGTGAAGTATCTTTATGAGGGAACGTTGATGGAATGTCTCCAGGGTCTTCAGGCGGCACCGGTAAGTAACCCAAGCCTCACTCCCGTATAGAGTGGGCAAGGATGGCACAGTCATCAGCATACTGAAAGTCTATGACGGCAGTTTTTACCACTTGGCCTTGAGACGACTCAGGTTAAATAGCTTCCCATCAAGCCGATAGTCAAGTCCAACGCCATGGGGAAGTCGGTCACGAACGAGAAAAAGGATGGTGCATAGGTAGACAATGAAAAGGTCGGTGCTATGACTGCTTGACCCCTGTTCGGATTGTGAAAGGCTCCGTTTCAGTCCCATTGAAGAGGACGGTTGCAGTCATTTTGTATGAAAAAGTCTCAGGATGGTGATGAAGTTGGCAGGGCACCCAAACATGGACAAGACTTTCCAAATAGCTTCACGATTGATGGAGTCGAAGGCATTGGTCAAACATTGGTCAAGAATTATGAATAACCAATTACTCATGTATATTACAAATACAAAACTACTGCCTGATAATAAATACAGCTTTGGACCCCACAACTCAGCTGAATATGCTGCTCTAGAAATAGTCGATCGGATCACTACACAACTGGATAACAACCAGTTATCCATCAGTATAATTCTTGATTTATCAAAAACATTCGACACACTTGACCACACAATCCTATTATACCATTTAACATTATCGTTGGAATCTTCAGCATTACAAATATTAAATTGAGACAGGAGACCGCACATCATAGGCAAATGGGAAGTATGTTCTGCTTAATTAAAGTTAATTTGGCTAAACATGCTATCGGACAAGCTTCAATTACTTTCGAACTCCGTTTAACACAATATTTATTAAGTTGCTCCCACTGCATGACTAATTAACTGCGTCGGCGGCGACAATATTCGACTGGCAAAACAGTTTCCGATTTGTGTTAAAAGTTAAACATAATCCGATAAAGTATTACACTATTACACTGCACAACACGACTACTCGGTTAGTAGTATTTATTTTAGGATTCATTCGTCGTAAGTATTTATTAGCCCTCGACATATACCATCAAGTGGGCTGCTTGAAAACGACGTCGGTGGTCAACAAGCTGTACAGTTAAACAGACGGCAATGAATGACTTCGTTAGTTCACTATACGTTTGACAGTTGCAAGGGCAGCTATCGTGACCTAAACTGTCTCCATAGCCATGAGGAGCAAGTTATCCCCGGTCAACATCCCCGATAACGTATCAATCTGGGACTTTATGCGGAAAAGACTGCAAGATCACAGCGAGAGAAACAGGGTCGCTTTGGTGAGTTCCAGTCCATGTACAGCAATGTAGTGAAAATGTCAAGAAAACACAGTGTGTTCACTACGTTTATTAGAGTCGTCTACTATTATGATAATAAGGTACTGCTCTTCGGTGTTCATCTTCGTTCTACGGCTGCTCAAAGAAAATTGTACTTTGTACAAATTTGGCACAAAAATGTTTCTGCACTAAAAGTTACGCGAGCAACGATAAATGTCCAAATCACAAGATCATATCTCTTCAGAGAATAGAGACGGTCATGTGATTTCAAATCAATTTCACCTCTTTAACACTTCAACTGAACAATTGTTGTGTTTTGCTGCATGAAAGGTATGTACACGGAGTTGGATTTAGTTTAATCGCATGCTTTTGGCTGAATACGTTCTTTGAACTTCAAGGAATTAATCCAATATATTAAGTAATTTAGAAAAGTTGTGTAGCAAACAGTAAGTTAAAATAGGTCACTGGCGTTTATAAGGAACTGTATAAGTTAATTACCAGTGTCAGCTACTAAATGTGAGAAACATAAATCAGGTCAATTAAGTTATTTGTGCACTGCAACGGCTGGAATCGTCCCCAAATCTCATTATCATTAAACTGCTATTATTTTGTAAATGCTAGAAATACCATGTCTGAATTCAAGCGACGAAAACAGGCGAACACTCGATCGGTTAAGTGTGAATGCATGTATTGACTTTGGCAGACGTAACGCGAGTTCAGACAAGAAGCATTTAGCACAAATGCAACTAGGAAGACCAACTTAGAGTAACGTGGGGCAAAACAGCCTATTTAATTTCATCTACTGCGGAAACGGTTAAATACACCTCTTAACTAAATAGTACTAGAATTACAGAACCTTGCCAAAAAGGCTCTACTACAAAAGTGATAAATTTTGTCAAGGGGTGCGTTTTGCCCCGTATTGAATGTGCCACTGGAATTATAAAAATGAAGTGTACCATATTATCGGCCTCATGAACCAATAACATATTATAACAATATAGGGTTGACACATAAATATATAGCTCACATTTTGGATTAGCTACATTGCATATGCTATGCGATGGATTGTTTAAAGCTGTTCAAGGTGTTATAATAATATGGCCAAACAAATAAACTTGGTAAAACTTACTATACCTACTGCGTTCCCTCAAATAGTACGTGCCAAAATGGTTTAGCATTATGTTGCATCGGTTTATTGGGAAATAGTGACGCTAATAGTTGGATTTGTCGAAATAGAGGGGGGTGCGTTTTGCACCGGCAAAACACCGGTAAAGGTACGTTATTGCACAGGGCGTGATCTAGTCCGTGGGCTCCTTAAGGCACTTTACTCTTCAACCCCCCCCGGAAAGCTAGTTCATCCCAACGTCATCTAGACTTCTCTGGGAAGCATTTAGCTACAGTACAATTACTACGCGAAGAACATTTGCTCATGTAACGACACATGTCTACAGCCAGGTACTCATTTATACTCATTTAGGCGAAGAATATTCGATCATATATCTACATCTGTCTGTAGCCAAGTACTCATTTATACAGCTGAGTGAAC
>BSQZ01000001.1:2580000-2740000 GCA_033239005.1 Lamellibrachia satsuma | reverse complement strand
GTATAGGCTGTCGGCGGAGCAGCCGGGGACAGCAATGGTTAAGAATGAGGGACTTGGTTAGGAGAGACATGGGCAGAGATTGTGGAGGAGGACACAATGGACAGGACATGGTAGCGGAGGAGGATCTGAGCGGCCACTCGCAATAGGGAATAGACGGTCTTAAGAAGATGATGATGAATACTTGAATTATAATTCCCCTATCTATGACAGGAAAGGCTTATTGTGGACATTTAACACACTTCTGATCTTTTTCATCGTCATAACAATAAAAAACAAACAAAAACAAAATCCTGCAAATACACAAAACACTAATTGAATTATTCAAAAAGGCATTTGATCGTGTGTGGCACAAAGGACTCTGGCGACTAATGCGACGATATATCATTGACGAAGGACTAGTGACTCTACTCAGATCGCTATATGGACCACCAAAGAGTGCAGTGTTACACGAATGAGAAATTGGACGATCATTTCGACCAACCGTCGGAGTACGCCAGGGATGCATTTTTTTTAAGACTCTACAAAAGCATTGTTGTGTCAGTGCTGACATACGGTTGCGACATACGCACGTGTCAGCGACGAAAGGATCCCTCATGTGCGAAGTCAGAATCCGGTCATTTTGACCAACCGCTGACTGGGTGTATATTTCATGTTGATTTTTTTCGAAAATAAAATTGTAGGATTTGACAAAAACATCACAGCAGGTCGGTGACAAGAGAGAAATCAAAGTGTACTGTTTTTCTACAACCGATTCGTTATTTATGGAATGATCTGTACCTTAAACTGGGGTGACTTTGGCCTATTAAAAAAATGGAAAACTTGCATTCTCGGTGACATGGCAATTAACAAATAGGCTACCAACTAATTCACTGTATCTAGTTGATCACCACTTTGAGAGCAAAATTGTTCCACGGGAAGATTTTCGAATTTCTACGATTTGTGCTGTGCCAAACTCACACGTGCGTATGCCGCTAACCAGCGACTAGACTTTAAAACATGTGCACAGCACCAGTTTCGTAGGCTGCAAATGTGTCCTTTTCCAAAATCACTGGTACTTCATTCGTATGACATGGAACCGGAAGTAAATAAATTATATATGTATCTCCGAATGTGAAGTTCGTTTAATGGCGCCAGGCGACCGTGCTGGTCGTGGTACCGCCGATAGCCGTCGACATGATGCGGGCCGCTGCGGCAGGAGACAGGGCAGCTTTCGCCAGCGTTCACACCGTCCTGTGCGGGGCGGCCGTACTGCCGGCGGACATGGAGCGGCGGCTCAAGTACAACACAGGCATCCAACGTGTGCAACAAGGTAACTGCCAAGTATCGTGCTTTGGGAAGGAGATCTCCGTCTTCTTTTTCAGTTTTGTCATATCTCCTGCTCCTCATTCGTTTTCATATAATCTCCTTCCTTTTGAACAGTTCATAATAAATGTGGCTACACACGCACGTACGTACGCACGCACGCACACACTCACGCACATTCACAACATTTGTATTTTTTGCATTCGAATTCTTCTTTCTTCAACTTTATGTTTTGATTACGTTTTGAAAGAAAAGATCAAGTGAAATCAACAAAGCACAGGTTTTTGAAAGTGGTGTTGTTCTAGCTATAGGAAAAACAAAACAAAACATTACTTTCCCAATCACCCAGTGGTAACCATTTATATAAAAGAATCCAGAATGTAGTTAGATACTTGTGACTGAGAGTTGGTGTGCAGCTCACGTGCAACCCTGGACAATTGACATAAAGTCGAAAGAGTATACATATTATATTTGCCGACTTCAGCCTATGGCATGACGGAAACTGGGATGACCTTTGTGCCAGAGTGGGACGATGATTTAAGCGTTGGCTCCGTCGGCCTCCCCTCGTGCAACACGGAGTGCAAGGTTAATCTGATCCTTCTCTAATGTTAAGTCATGTTTTCTAGCTCTACTATTCTTAAGTGAGAAAAAGCGTTTCTATCAAAGTTTTTCCATTCAATATATTAAAAACTTACGACATGGTCTCCAAGCCACTATACAGTATTCTAAACGAAGCTTAACTATTGATATATACATAACAAAATTATAATATAATTAGCTCGTTTTCCTTATGTTATATTTCTCCAAATCAACCATTTGACTACGATTTTGAAGCTGCAATTCCACACTATTCTGAAGCTTTCATATCAACACTTATTTTTTACTTATAAACGTCACGGGCATGCAATGTGTACATGCAGTTTTAATTCCCTAGTATCCTCGTATAGGATGTTCGCAAACATTCCCGCAAACACAGCCATGCTATCTTATTAGCACAAACTTCGATGCCACCTCACAGATTGTCAACCCTCAAACCGGCGAGGAATTGGGGTCACACCAAGACGGAGAACTGCTAATTCGTGGGCCGTCGGTGATGAAAGGTTATTTTAACGTGTCATCGGAAGTGGGCATAGATGCCGATCGTTGGATGCATACGGGTATGTGCATATATTTTCTAGGGGGGAGGGCATGGTGTCTAAATAGAACCACGTTGACAAATTGTACCCCATTAATGAGATTTCCAGTCCTTTAATATCACGTTTTTAGTCATAAATGTTTTACTTACTGTTTTCATTTAATTTCGTTTTAAAATGGAGAAAGTCTTACAACACACATTTATTCTTAGAAAGCATAGGTACTCACATATATGAGAAGAAGGACTAAGTTGGGGCATTCCATTGATATGGAGGTGATGCAAATTAAGATATATTTATATAACACGTATATATTAATCCTGCTGAATTTAAAAGGATTGACATGTTTGATTTACTTGTTACTGGCATGAGTATGTGTAAATAATTTTTTCTCCTTTTTTGTATGAAGTATTGTTCGTTTCATTTACAAAAATCCAGGGAATGTGTTGAAACTAAGAATTTTTTTAGGGATTACAAAATACCATACGTCCGTCGCCTCAGACTGCTTAAACATTGCTTCAAGCTGGCAAGGATCACAGTCAAGGACCCCCCCGAGTCCTCGCTTCTCAAGTCCATTCATCCAACTCGCTTGTTTGTTAACTATTTGCAGGAGACATGGCGCACTATGACGATTACGGCCGGTTTTACATCGTCGACAGATACAAACAACTTATCAAGTTCAAAGGGTTTCAGGTTGGTGAGAAAATTAGCTTTGAAATGAACAGACCATTGACACTAACGCGCGGTCGTAAACATACAGATACTGCCATTTCGAGGTTTATTTACTACACTCTGATGATTCAGATAGCAGATTACACACGATGTTGCCCACGATAAGCTCTTACCTTCGCTGAGCTATTACACGACTGGAAAGGTTGGTTTTACCTATTTAAGCAATGACGAAATTAAACACTCGGCGCATCACAGAATCATCATTGAGATTGTTCATCAATTTATTGTGTAGTGTGTGCCAGCGTTCGCGCGCGCATGCGTTCGTAGGTGTGTGTACGTATAAGCGTAGTAATATATATTTCTGCAAAACAGCATTTATGTTAGAAAGATACAAGTCATTTTTGGTAGCTAACTTATGTATTTTTTTTAAATCCCATGTATCCGAACGCGTTTCGGAATACATATTTTGAAATGCCACAATTTGCACACGACAGTAAGTGTATGCGCGAGCAACAGGTGAAACACGTGTGCCCTAGTGATGGGGTAGAGGCGATACTACGCGTCTCAATCTGCAATCATTTAAATACCACTGTCCGACTTTGTCGGTAAGCCCTAATGTATTGAACAAAATTGTTATTCCAACAAGCGTGGACACTGCGAACACATAATGCACTGTTTCTTTAGGTTTTAGCGTTGCTTGTGGGTGATCGTACATGTTACCAGGTCAGACAGGCTGTAAAACGACTAGATCTGAGAAGACACATTTAGTTCTTAATCCATCACAGATGGATCCTCATCAAACAAACAAGACTCACGTGGTTTGGGCAGGTTTCTCGTATGCCAAGATAGAACATTGTTAACAATATTTCAAAGAACAGCGGAAGAGAGGATGTATACATTGAAGAGGTGGAGTGATCAGATCAGATATGACACTGGGCTCCCGTTGTTGACTGCAGAGCAGCTGTAAATATAATATAATATGTAGGGGTGCAACCTTCCGAAGGAACGTGATAGGTCAACTAGCCCTATGCGTTTAACTCAAGTCACGTAAATCACTATTACAATGTTTATCAGGTGATTCCGTCGTACCTCGAGAACTTGCTGCTCACTCACCCGGCCGTGGCGGACGCTGGGGTCATTGGGCTGCCGGACGAGCGGGCAGGTGAACTCCCGGCTGCCTTCGTCGTCCTGAAAGCCGGCGTGACGGCGACGGAAGCCGACATCAAAACATTCGTGGACGGTGGGTCTGTGCGGGATTTCTTTTGTGTCTCAATTGTAGGGTGATTATATGAAGAGTTAGACAAAGGTGTTCGTGGGAGCCTCACATACATCAATTAATAATGTGCCGTCATTACGATAGTTTTAGAACAAACCCACATTGTCGATTGAGCCTAATTTATTTGCATTTAGTTTTATGATCATTCGTACGAGTAAGTAGTCTAACGACTGTCACTTTGCTAAATTACGTTTTTTGAGCGAATGAGGCTTTAATGTTTGCAATGTTTTGTTTAGAAACCAACTGGTTTGCACACAAAACTGTTCGACTTGCAGATAAAGTTGCTCCGTACAACAAACTGCGTGGAGGTGTCACATTCATAGAGAAAGTGCCGAGGTCACCAAGTGGAAAAATCCTTCGTCGTCCTCTGAGAGATGAAGCTCTTCGAAAACTAAATTCTAGATCAAAACTCTAACATGGTATAATGTTATTATTGTGTCCACAATGTGAACATTACTGAAATCATCCTACGGTTCCAAAATGTCGGTGTACCGTGATAGCGCCAAACAGTAGCGCCGTCCACGGACTGGTATCGCTTATCCGACTTTCGCTCGCCTACGCGAATTCGCCGAGAAGTGTCTTGCCTCAGAGACATGGTTTGACTGTTACCGACTCCATTTTCTGTACATGTTACCGTGGAGCGCCTGCAGCCAATCAGCGTCATTATCGACATTCCACATTACAGAGTTATTTTTTATCATTTAGCATTTCTGTGTGACAGCTGTGTCAACATAATCAATGTTTAAAGTTGAGCCAAATGTACCGTATAAACTCATTCTGTGACAATGGAACCGACACTCTAATGTCGGTTCCATTGTGACAGAATGAGTGGTTCTCAGGGCGCCTCGGTTTTCACCGTCACTACCACTACTTAAACAGTTACACTGGCTTTCAGTTTCTTATCGAATTAATTTTAAGCTGTCCAATCTTGCATATCGTGCTCTATCTACACAACAACCATTCTACTTGGCTAGTCTCCTGCATCTTTCAAATATCCCTAGGCAGCTAAGATCATCAGTTTCACAACAACTTATTGTACCTAAAACAAAACTTAACTTGGGTAAACCTGCTTTCTCTGTCGCTGCGCCTAGGGTCTGGAATGAACTCCCTATCGCTTTAAAAACATCCGAAACTATTGCTATTTTCCGAAAAAAACTCAAGACATATCTATTCCAAATTGCATTCCCACCATAAATGTTCGGTTGTCCCTCGTTCTGATACTGACTTTTGCGCGTCCTTGTTTACGATAACGCTTACTGATTCTGTTTTGTTGCGCCTCTGAGCTCAGGTTCTTGAGGATATAGGCGCCATAGAAGTCAATTATTATTATTATTATTATTACTAATGTCAAGCTGTGGTGAGTGCGACAAACGGTGGCGCCACACACCGGAGCTTGGATAATCGTGTATTATGAGAACAACCACAAAGCTATTTTGAATTATTGTATTTGTTATCATATCTTAGGCCTACGGCAGCGCAAGCCAACTTGATGATTTTAATGGAATTAAATGTAGAGCTGACATATGACAGTACAGAATTCAGATGATTGATATCGACCGTATTAACTGCTAGATGGACACCCTCATACGACAATAACTTATTTCAAGCTACCGACATCGATGTCGGCGTGTGGAAAGCGATCTAATGTGCTTACGAACATATACATAGTTGAGATTGCGTTTATTATTTGGTACTGACATTTCATTATATCAAACCATAGATAGGTAGCAGATGGCACTAAGTACACGTTAAGCTATGCATTTCGAAAATGTAAATTCTACGATTGAGTGATTGTTTGTCTGTTTGTCTGTTTGGCTAGTAAATAGCTTAACCAATATGTTTTACGCTTATAAAATATACGGCTAGAAGTCAATTATTATTGACTTTGTACTTAGTACACATTGTTTGTATTAGTGTGTATTGTTTGTACTTAGGGCACATTGTGTGTACTTAGTGCACATTGTTTGTACTTGAATACATTGGACTTTCGACATGTAAAGGGTCTCCTTGCCACTTGCGCTCTACTTTTAGACCAAAACAAAGAGGTGTGTTTCAGGCAGAATTGAATTAGGAGATAAAAAATTAGGGTCAGCTTTACTTTTATCTTCTATTTCTTTAATCAATACTCGGTTAGTTCCATTTAGTACCAGTTATTTAAACAACTCGCGAGTAGTAACAAAAGAGTGCTCGAATGGAGAGGGATTGCCACTTGGTAAGACAGTAGAGGTTGATAATAGAAGAGAAAGGGAGAGAAATGTCAGTAAGAGAGTAAGGCGACCACTAGAAGACAGATAGAAGGAGGCAGAGTGTGCAGCAAGAGAATGGTAAACGAGTAACGCGGAAGGAAAGGAGCCTCGCAGATGTAGTTTCACAAGGGAAGGCGAGGAAAGCCCGGGTATTCATGAGGGATTCAATCATTAGGAGAGTTGATACAGTTGTAGACACAGGAGATGAGAGATGCCTACCTGGGGCAAAAAAAGAGGATGTAGCAGGTTGGTGGCACGGGAGGCGCTGTTCATGTGCATGTGGGAACAAACAATCCAATAGAAAACTCAAAGGAGTACAAACGCACATCCAAGAAATGTTCACCATTTATTTCGGAAAAGTAACTTAACTGACATAATGTATTTTAAATTATGTATACATTATGTATATGCTTAATTGCCAGGAGCATAGTAAATAAAAAGCGAGTTAGACATTATACCAGCAGATATTGACTTTCACGTAATAGGTATCACTGAATCATAGGTAAATACAATATAATTGATGCTGAGTTAGCACTGACAGGCTATGCAATGTTTTTATTAAGGATATGCGAGAGAGAAGGGGAGGTGGGGTAATTTTATGTATTAAAGAAAAAAAAACATATGAAATAACACTGAAAAGTGAAGCAGATTATGAGGAAGCAATTTGGTGTAACATAGTTACCAATAACTCAACATTAACAACATGAGTAGTTTATAGTAGTTTAACCACAGAAGTGGGAATGTGTTAGAAAAAGAAAAGAAGGGAAAATGTCCAGGAAGATACACCTGTCAAAAGAGGCTATTAGAAAAATTGCTCACAAGCAGATGTTGTGGAGATATCTTGTGACGCTGTCGAGCAATGGTCGTGTAAATAAATAATACCGTTGGACTATAAAAGCCAGTTAAAGTGTTTAATTTACATTCCATTACTGAATGTATATCGTATACAATACATACGTATATAATTTCATATTTACCAAAACAAAGAAAATAAATAATAACCAACGCCTCGCTACGCTGCGAGTATAACTCGAATTGCAGTATAGTTGCAACTAATCACCGGCTGTTTCTTAACTATTGCAGCCGCCTCATCGCGAACTACAATCGACCGAACGTCTCTTAACTATTGCAGAATAGTTGCCTTCTCGCAACATATCACCGACCGTCTGTTAACTATTGCAGCCGCCTCCTCGCGAACTACAATCGGCCGACCCCTGTTAGTACAGTCCCCAGCGTATATATAGTCTACCAGTCAATGATACGCTTCAGTAAACATTACCGGCGTGTTACCATAATGCCCATTGCTAGGATTACTGAATAGCCTGGCTAGACAAAAGCTATATAACCATTGTTACGAAAGATAGTGGCTATCATTACAAATATAGGATAACCATAAAATAAATGTATAATATTCACTACGACTATAGTATAACCATAAAATAAATGTATAATATACACATTGTTCCATATATAAACACACCGGAAATGTAGATGAATTCACAAACTACAAACCAGAATGAGTCATTTTGCGATGCACTTCATTGTTGCGTCGGCGGTGCCAGTGGTCGCTTTTACCAGTATTGGCATCTTCGTGTTAAGGTAGGCACTGATACGATATGCCGACATATAACCGTGAACGTGCGCGAACTCATGCACGCATGCATCCCCACACGTACACAAACACGTACACACACACACACACACGCACGCACGCACGCACGCACGCACGCACGCACGCACACACACACACACACACACACAAGATGAAACCGATTATGGTAAATTGTTTGCAATAAATTACGTTTTATTGAAGTAGTGTCCCCTTTTCTAATCCAGCCACTCGGATAGTGCCCAACTTGCGCATCAGTGCATAATTGACGCAGATAGTCTCCCCTCTATTTATCTATGGATATGGGCAATAAAACGCACTATTTGCTAACTTTGTTTGAACTGCGTTAGGAATTCTGCTAGCAGAGAAGTAGCCCATGCATATTTACCATATATAGTCATTTTGAACAACCATGTGAGGAGTGAGATATTCTATAACAACCACGTTCTCTCACGTAAACAATGTCAGACAAACAGTAGGTCGAGAAGACAACCAGGATTATTTAGGGGAGGTCACTGGATTGATTCCAGGACATTTGAACATACTTTTTCACTTCTTATGTTTGTAGAGATTTGAACTCACTACCAGACACAATACACAGCATCACATAACCCCAACACTTTACTCAAGCCCTAACCAACTTAGTTCGAAGCACATAATCTAGGACTTCCCCATCTCATTATATTCATCAATGATATCCCAGACAATACACCAACAACATTTTAACACATCTCAGCACACAGCTGCTGTGACACTTCCATCCTCAAACACTGATGGTCGTAAAAAGGCATTCTTGCCTACTGCAGACTGCAGACTGCAGACTGCATACTGCTGTCTGACGATTGCCGACTGTCGACTGCCTCTGGAATTAACTCCCAGAGGAAATACATGCAATCTTAGAGAGAGAACATTTCAAGAAAGAAAGAGTAGCGAGTGACAGCTGCTCAGTCAATGAAGAAGCCCGCTTAGAAAAAAACGTTTGACTCCTCAGCAAGTATGTTAGACAAGACGAGACAAGCTGTTGTCTATTTTACGAAGTGTTTTTCCATAAGATCGAACTTATGCGGACGTTTTGTGAAGATTACGTAACTCAGAACAATATTACGAAATGACTCAAACGTCAGATGAATTCTCATAGCGAGGCAGCCTTGTGATATCTGGATGGATGTATCACGGTAAAATAATTTAGACCAATCAGGTAGTTTTAGTAACATGAGTTAGGATAACACACGAAAATCCTTATGCTAGGCATAAATTTGTGAACGGGCAGCACCGCTAGCCGTTAAATACTTATAAATAAGTAGAATCTGGGTATATTATCACACAGACATGGCATTGTTATAATTTTATAAGATTGAAACAGGAGACCACATATCGTAGGCAAAGGGGGGAGTATATCATTATCTGCTTAATTAAAATTTGGCTCAACATGCCTTCGGACAAGCTTCGGTTACTTTCCAACTCCGTATAACTTGATATCTATTCATTTCACCCCATTGCACGACTAATTAACTTCTCCGGTGGCCACACTATTCGACTGGCAAAAACAATATTCCATTTGAGTTAAAAGTTAAACATAATCCGATAAATTACTGAACTATTACACGGCACAGCAAGACAGCTCAGAGTAGTAGTATTTATTTTAGTATGCATGTGTCGAAACATAAGTATGTCTTAGCCTCGACATATACCATCAAGTGGGCGTCGGTCAAGACGTCGTCGGTCAACAAGCTGTATAGTGAAACAGTCGAGAATGACTTTGTTAGATCACTATACGTTTGACAGTTGCAAGTGCAGCTATAGTGACGTAAACTGTCTTCATAGCCATGAGGAGCAAGTTGTCCCCGGTGAACATACCCGATAACGTATCCATCTGGGACTTTATGCGGAAAAGACTGAAGCATCACAGCGAGAGAAACAGGGTGGCTTTGGTGAGTTCCAGTTGATGTACACAAATGTAGTGGAAACGTAAACATTACATATATAGGCACAGTGTGTTCACTACTTTTATTAGAGTCGTATAATAGTTTGATAATAAGGTACTACCTTTCGATGTTTATCTTCGTTCGACGGCTGCTCAAAGAAAATCGTACCCTGTACAGATGTCGCGCAAAAACACTGAGAATAAAGCGAGCAACGACACATGTCCCAATCACAAAATCGTTTATCTTCAGAGAATAGAGACGGTCATATGATTTCAAATCAATTTGATCTCTTAAACACTTCGACTATACAATGGTTGTGTTTTGTTGCATTAAAGGTACATACACGGAGTTGGATGTATCTTAATAACAGGTTTTTGGCTGCATACGTTCTTTAAGCGTCAATGAATTATTCCAAGTTATTAAGCAATTTTGGAAAGGTTGTGTAACAAAAATTAAGATCAAATAAGTGCACTTATATTCATAAGGAACTGTATCAGTTAATTTTCAATGTTAGCTACTAAATGTGGAAGAAATAAATCAGGTCATTTAAGTCATTTGTAATAGCTGAAATTGTCTCCAAATCTGATTATCCTTAAACTATTATTCTTTTGCAAAGGTTAGAAATGCAACGTCTAATTTCAAGCGACGATAACAGGCGAATACTCGATCGGTTAAGTGTGAATGCATGTATTGACTTTGGCAGACGTAAAAATTATTATAACAATAATATTATATCGATGACATTTATATAGCTATTTCACATTTTGGATTACATAAAGTGCATAAGCTGTGTGTTGGATCATTTCAAGCAATTCAATTTGTTATAATAATATGGCCAATAAAATTTACTTAGTACAACTTAAAACACGTGCTGCGTACTTCGAATAAAACATGCCAAAATTGGTAGTAGAGGGTGTGCGCTTTACCCGGGGTACATTTTGCCCCACCCACCGATCAACTTCTCTGGGAAGCATTTAGCCACGCTGCACTTACTGCGCGAAGACTATTCGCTCACATATCTAACTCCGTCTGAGGTCAGGTACTCAGTTATACTGCTCAGTGAACTGTAGGAATTTGGGGTGAACGAAATTGCCAACGTTTCGAAACGGCAGCAAGAGGGTTGGAACCAAATTTCCCTCTACTGAGAGTCAGGCATTCTGACCTCACCCCACTGCGGCGTACGAGCTGCGTCAAGCATATGCTCCCAATTTCTACTTTTTTAAAGAGGGTTGAGAACATTGTTTCACATTCAGATTAGATTAAAGGTTTTTACTTTAGCGGTTCATTATGACAACGATAATTTATAATATTAATTAATGTACAATTACTTGATAACTCCCCGATCAGTCAAATGTTGACGTCAATCTATACTTCGATCCCAGTCATCAACAGATCCCACTGACTGACAACCTGGACTACCTGGATACTGCCATCAACACGAATTTAACGTGGCAGCCACAAATCAACAATGTGCATAACCAAGCCAGAAAAACACTCGGCTTAATCAAGAGAACACTAAATCCGGCGCCACCTCAAGTGTGGAAAAAGGCATACGAGGTACTCGTTCGACTGACGCTTGAGTGTGTTACTTGCACATGCTCACCTCACACCGAGACTGGCATTCAGAGAGTTGGACAAGGGCATTGTACCATTATTTTTTTCAGATACACGATGGACTAGTTCGCATCAGTTTGCTTATATATATATATATATATATATATATATATATATATATATATATATATATATATATATATATATATATATATATATATATATATATATATATATATATATATATATATATATATATATATATATATATATATATATATAACTTTTATTTACTTTTTAGATTTAACTGACATTAACTTATCGGTTCAAGTCATTCCATTCATGCGGTCACAGTCACACAAACGAAGTTAGTAGCGACAACGAGTTGTGTCAAACCAGGTCTGATTTATCGACCGAAGACTTCAGTCAATAAAGCTAGTAGACACAGTCGCCGAGACTAGTCTAGCCCTAGCCTAGGCTTGGAAGTTGGACCAGCTGGCCGCTGGCAGTGGCCTACTTTGTCTTTGCCTTACTCGGTGATTGGGATTATTGGAACATGTGGGGAAATATGTGGACACTGTATGATTTTACTGCCGAAATATCTTGATATATGCAATTTTTAACAATTGTGTCAATCTAACTTTTGAGTTCTAACTGTTTGTTGTCTCGCCTTTGCATTGGCTTGCCCTTTTCGATTTTGTCGTAGCACATTGCACCCTTGGGTGGGGGTGGCACTTCTTTCTATGGAGTAGTGCCTGTGGCAGGTAGCCCCTCACCTTTGATGTTTTATGGTGATTACCGGTTTGATTGGTTGTGTGCATACACTGTTGTTTTATAGGGTACATCAATAACTTGTTATAATCGACTTGTATGTACAATGTACAGTATATACTTGAAGACTAATTGTCGGTTAAGTGACGTCAACGCTATGTGTATTAACGTTTCAGATTGACGGGCCGACCGGCCGGCGATACACCTACCGTGAATTGCTCACGTCTATTCGCAATGTCGGCAACGCCCTCTTGCGGCGAGGGTTTCAGAAGGGCGACATCTTGTGTATCATCTGCGCCAATTGCTGCCAGTACCCGATGACGCTGCACGGAGTTCTATCTATTGGCGGAACTGTAACGACTTGCAACCCACAATGTACTCTGGGTACGTCGATGGATTATTTGTAGCGTTGATAGATAATGGCTGCAGACTGCCGATGTAGAGGCTTCTGGAGTATGTTTTATTAATATCAGGCCAGCTTAGTAAAAGAAGTTAATTATGCACGCACACCCGCACGAACGCGCATACACTTGTGTGCTTGCGTGTGTATGTGTGTATTGGTGTGTGTGTGTGTGTGTGACTGTTTGTGTGTGTGTGTGTGTGAGTGTGTGTGTATGTGTGAATGTATGAATGTACGTATGTGCATGTATGTATTGTATTGTATTGTGTTGTATTTTTATTCAGCTTCAGCAGGTCCAAAATCCCAGTAACAGGGCTGATAACAAAATATAAAACAGTAACTCTATATAATAAAAACAGAAAAACAATACGTAAAATGGCATAAAACCACATAATATCGACATTATTAACACAGCAGGTTAAAACGTTAGCATTATACATAGAACTGTTTTTGAATTTCAGATTTGAGGTTATTGGCTCCTGTAAATGTATCACAAGCGGTTCAACTTAAATACAATGTGTTGAAAGTTGTCACAAATGTATTTAAAACGAGTATTTCTTAACGTTGACTCTGCTGTTTCTGAAATTCTAAAAGGAATGACGCTTCGTAGATATTTTGAAGGACAGTGATATTGGGTATTTCCTACCAGATATGACGAATCTAGATGAGAGTGCACACACTTACTTACGTATACGAAGAAGATCAGATCTGCAACTGAGAGTAGTCTAAAATGATGGCAAACGCAGAATAATTCTCAGTGGAGTACTGTATTTTGGATTTGTAACAGAAATATTAAATTAATTGTTTTTAACTGGTTCGATAGAAGTACGTTGCTACGGATTCCAAATAACACTGCAGTACTCCAACTTGCTTCTGACTAGATATATATATATATATATATATATATATATATATATATATATATATATATATATATATACAAGGATAGGAAAACATGTACAAAACCTTAAATGTTGTGCAAACGCGCTTAATAAAACAACACATCTTAAAGACTTTAGAGACATTACGAATAATGTGTTCTTTAAAATTCACGGTGACCCTAGGTAGAGACTGGCTTAAGATGATGTACTGAAAGGATAAGCATTCTTTTTTGTTAGTGAAAGTCAATATGCAGCATTTGTCTGCATTAAGTTTGAGGTCAGGTCTCACACCAGAGGCACACACTGACATAATTTCTCTAAACAGTTGGGAATCACCAGTATACAATGATATTTCCCATGAATCAACATGATTAACGAGATCATTAATATACAAGATAAACAAAAGTGGACAATGTGTGAACCTTGGGTACACCGGACAACTCCGGCTTCCGGTGTGTGTGTGTGTGTGTGTGTGTGTGTGTGTGTGTGTGTGTGTGTGTGTGTGTGTGTGTGTATGTAGCGGGGTGTACGTTTGTACGTATATATGCATGTGTATGCATGCGTGTATGCTTGCACGCACACACACATACACACTCCGTATTATATGTAATACTGAATACTGACTTTACAGATGACATCAGAAATCAACTGCAGGATTGCGGTGCTTGCTGGATTGTTACCTCATTGGACAATATCGCCAAAGTCAGAGACGCCGCTCAAAGTTTAACAGATATTAAGGTACCATGTCGTTGCGTTTTTTGTGAGTTTTTAATTATGACATTGCGATGGTTCACACCTAATGGTAAATAGGTCTAAATCCTTGTCAAAATTTAGATGAAGTACAAAGAGCCTGCAAAACACTGAGCACATTAGAGTGGCTCGTTTTCCCGAGAGTTGACAAAAGGAATGGTTTGTTTAGTGTTGTAATCAAGTCATTCAGTTTGAGACTCAGGTCATGTTTGGTTGAGTCAGTTACACGTGTCCGGCCTTTTGGGGTCAGCGACTAGAGTCTTTCTTCTATGTCTAATGAGTTGACTTGAGTTAGTAGCTCGATATATGCTGTCCTTCTCCGTTCATTTACGCAGGTAGCGCCAGGTATTTAGTTTTCAAGGTCAGGCAGGGAGTGAAGCCGTAGTTTCAGTTGGGCAAGATTTGTATCAAGTCGAATTGAGTCTTGGAGAGTGTCGATTCGTGTCAAGTGTTCCATCTGATGTCTGCGAATCCGGTGCAATCGTTTTGGGCTTATGTTAACTTATCATAACATAGGAACTCTGGTTGCACTTGAGTAATTGAAATGAGTCATTTCGCCACTGTTCAGCTTACAAACTAAAGAAATGCCGAAAATACAGTGTATATTGACAACAGCGACAATCAGCGCTCGGTCACCAGCCAGATACAATGACGGTAATTGCGCCACCTAGCGAACACTGGGAGAGAGTTCGCTACGCTCCTCCAAACGAACACGTAAACCTATACTCTCAAATAGTGATTAGTTTTTAAACCATTATTTAGTGCTTATTAAAGGTATCTTTGTCGTCGATCACAGTACACAGTTCAGGAGATTTAGTTGTAAATGTGTACAACATCTGGGACTTCTGCACTTTTCAGGAGATATTCATCATCGACGACGCCACAGATTGTTCGTCCTTTTCAGCATCGACGTCTCACAAGTCGACTGAAACCGAAACCAAAACTACCGGAGACGTCTTCATCGACTCGAGAAATGACGTCGTGTCGATGCTCTACTCGTCCGGCACCACTGCCAAACCGAAAGGAGTCATGCACACCCACTATAACGTAATAGCTGAACTATGTCAACAGAGGTTAGTTCTCCACCGTATGACATATGCCTGCACACACGGACAAATCTGGTCTAGAACTTGGTAATATTAATCTTAGCAAATGTTTCTCGAGACAATGAGCTATTAAGTGCATTCTACCATTTAGAGTAAACAAACATTTAGCAACGACAAACATTTTCCTTTAGGCAATACGATATATACTATTTCATCATTAACTTCTTAATTAACGAAAGCATATTTCGTTGATGCAATGAAATCGGCTTTGAAAATACAATACAAGCAATACATAACAATAAATATTTGAAAACATTTGTTGAACATTGTTGTCGCTATAATCACCATCATTGCGTCGTCCTAATCAATATCATTATTTTTGATATTTCAGTCATCCGTCCATTGCGCTCAGTCGCTCTCCAGGCGAGGAGATATATATTGCCGTGGTTCCGTTCTTTCATTCTTTAGGCTTTTGGTTGTTCTTATTCCGATGTTTGTCGAATGGAGACACAATCGTTGTCTACCCACGATATATCGCAGCACACTTCATTGAGGCTATCCGAATGTATAAGGTAAGCAAATAATTGTCCATACCTGGAATAGCTTCAGTATAATGTTTATTACAGTGTATTCCTATTTGCTCATCTGTATAACTGAGTACATGGTTATACACTGAAGTTATGATGAGTGGTCGGGCATAGAACATACAGAGGAAAACTTAGCTAAGTGGAAAGATTTCGTTAACTGGGATCTGTGATCAGCCACGAAGGAGTGTGCGAAGAAGATGTCAGAAAAAGAGTTAAGTCAGTCTGGGCGAAATGGCGTGATGTATCAGGTTTTGTGTGCGACAAAATTATGCCGGTGAATTTAAACAAAGATGTGTAGCTCAATAGTGAGATTCGTCTTGACGTATGGTGCAGAGACATTGGCCATACCAAAAATGAAGAAAGAATACTCAAGATGACACATATATGAGAATGCTGAGATGGATTGCGGGAATACCTTTGACAGAGAAAAGGCGTAACGAAGACATAAGACAGGAAATGATGACATTGCGTTTTGTGTAGCATAAGAACTAAGAAAGATAAGACGTATGGTTTTAACATGTTGTTCGTACAGAAGAAGACAACGCATTAGAGAAGGCGTGGAGGCTCTCGGTGGAGCAGCCGGGGACGGCAATGTTTAAGAATGAGGGACGTGGTTAGGAGAGACTTGGGCAGAGGTTGTGGAGGAGGATACAATGGACAGGACATGGTGGCGGAGGAGGATCTGAGCGGCCACTCGCAATAGGGAATAGACGGTCATAAGAAGATGATGATGAATACTTGAATTATAATTCCCCCATCTATGACAGGAAAGGCTTATTGTGGACACTTAACACAATTCTGATCTTTTTCATCGTCATTACAAGAAAAAACAAACAAAAACAAAACCCTGCAAATATACAAAACACTAATTGAATTATTCAAAAAGGCATTTGATCATGTGTGGCACAAAGGACTCTGGCGACTAATGGGACGATATACCATTAACGAAGGACTATTGACTCTACTCAGATCGCTATATGGACCATCAACGAGTGCAGTGTTACACGAATGAGAAATTGGACGATCGTTTCGAACATCGGTCGGAGTACGCCAGGGATGCATTTTTCGTCAGTGCTGCTTAACCTATACCTTGAAAATATCATGCAAGAAGCTCTACACAACTTCAATGACACAATATCGATAAACGGAAGAGAGATCAGCAACCGCCGATTCGCTTATGACAATGACTTAATTCCTGGAACAGAGGAGGAGCTACAAGAACTTACAACAACACTGGAAAGGAGAGCGCGTGCTCACGGAATGGAAATAAGTGCAGAAAAGAGCAAGATCATGGTCAACAGCAGAATGGCACCAAGAAGTACTATATTAAAGAATGGGGAACGCCTCGAAGAAGTAAAATCATTCAAGTACTTTGGTTCGATCATCTCCTCTGAGGGCGACCCCAGAGAGAAAATACGCACACGAATAAACTTGGCAACATCAGCGATAACAAAACTCAAGAAGATATGGAACAACAACACCATAAAAACGACAACAAAGATAAGAATCTACAAAAGCTTGGTTGTGTCAGTGCTGACATACGGTTGCGGCATACGCACGTGTAAGCGACGAAAGGATCCCTCATGTGCGAAGTCAGAATCCGGTCATTTTGAGCAACCATTGACTGGGTGTATATTTCATGTTGATTTTTTTCGAAAATAAAATTGTAGGATTTGACAAAAACATCACAGCAGGTCGGCGACAAGAGAGAAATCAAAGTGTACAGTTTTTCTACAACCGATTCGTTTTTTATGGAATGATCTGTACCTTAAACTGGGGTGACTTTGGCCTATTAAAAAAATGGAAAACTTGCATTCTCGGTGACAAGGCAATTAACAAAGAGGCTACCAACTAATTCACTGTATCTAGTTGATCACCACTTTGACAGAAAATTGTTCCACGGGAACATTTTCGAATTTCTACGATTTGTGCTGGGCCAAACTAACACGTGCGTATGCCGTAACAAGCGACTAGACATTAAAACATGTGCACAGCAGCAGTGTCGTAGGCTGCAAATGTGTCCTTTTCCAAAATCACTGGTACTTCATTCGTGTGACGTGGAACCGGAAGTAAATAAATTATTTATGTATCTCCGAATGTGAAGTTCGTTTAATGACGCCAGGCGACCGTGCTGGTCATGGTACCGCCGATAGCCGTCGACATGATGCGGGCCGCTGCGGCAGGAGACAGGGCAGCTTTCGCCAGCGTTCACACCGTCCTGTGCGGGGCGGCTGTACTGTCGGCGGACATGGAGCGGCGGCTCAAGTACAACACAGGCATCCAACGCGTGCAACAAGGTAACTGCCAAGTCTCATGCTTTGGGAAGGAGATCTCCGTCTTCTTTTTCAGTGTTGTCATATCTCCTGCTCCTCATTCGTTTTCATATAATCTCCTTCCTTTTGAACAGTTCAAAATAAATGTGGCTACACACGCACGTACGTACGCACGCACGCACGCACGCACGCACGCACGCACGCACGCACGCACGCACGCACGCACGCACGCACGCACGCACGCACACACGCACGCACGCATGCACGCACGCACGCACGCACGCACGCACGCGCATACACAACATTTGTATTTTTTGCATTCGAATTCTTCTTTCTTCAACTGTATGTTTTGACTACGTTTTGAAATAAAAGATAAAGTGAAATCAACAAAGCACAGTTTTTTATAAGTGGTGTTGTTCTAGCTATAGGAAAAACAAAACAAAATATTACTTTCCAAATCAACCAGTGGTAACCATTTATATAAAAGAATCCAGAATGTAGTTAGATAGTTGTGACTGAGAGTTGGAGTGCAGCTCACGTGCAACCCTGGACAATTGACGTAAAGTCGAAAGAGTATACATATTATATTTGCCGACTTCAGCCTATGGCATGACGGAAACCTTGATGACCTTTGTGCCAGAGTGGGACGATGATTTAAGCGTTGGCTCCGTCGGCATCCCCTCGTGCAACACGGAGTGCAAGGTTAATCTGACCCTTCTCTAATGCTAAGTCGTGTTTTCTAGCTTTACTATCTTTCTTAAGTGAGAAAAAATATTTCTATCAATGTTTTCCCATTCAATATATTAAAACTTACGATATGGTCTCCAAGCTAATATACAGTATTCTAAACGAAATTTAACTATTGATTTATGCATAACAAAATTATAATATAATTAGCTCGTTTTCCTTATGTTATATTTCTCCTCATCAACCATTTGACTACGATTTTGAAGCTGCAATTCCACACTATTCTGAAGCTTTCATATCAGCACTTATTTTTACTTATAAACGTCACGGGCTTGCAATGTGTACAAGTTTTAGTTTTAGTTTTAATTCCGTAGTATCCTCGTATAGGAGGTTCGCAAATATTAACGCAAGCACAGCCATGCTATCTTATTAACACAAACTTCGATGCAGCAATGTCTTCGCTATGCCACCTCACAGATTGTCAACCCTCAAACCGGCGAGGAATTGGGTTCACACAAAGACGGAGAACTGCTGATCCGTGGTCCGTCGGTGATGAAAGGTTATTTTAAAGTGTCATCGCAAGCGGACATAGATGCCGATTGTTGGATGCATACGGGTATTGCATATAGTGTCTATGGTGGTGGTGTCTAAATAGAACCGCGTTGACCAATTGTACCCCCATTAATAAGATTTCCAGTCTTTTAATACTACGTTTTAGTTATCAATGTTTTACTTATTTAATTTAATTTCGTTTTAAAATGGAGAAAGTTTCACAACACACATTTGTTCTTAGAAAGCATAGGTACTCACATATATGAGACGTAGGACTAAGTTGGGGCATTACAACCTAGTTTTATAGGCAGGTGATGCAACTTAAGATATATTTATATATCACGTATATATTAATCCTGCTGAATTTAAACGGATTGACATGTTTGATTTATTTGTTACTGGCATGAGTATGTGTCAATTAATGTATCTACTTTTTTGTATGGGGTATAGTTCGTTTCATTTACAAAACTCAAGGGAATGTGTTGAAAGCAAGATAACTGCTTTAGGGATTATAAAGGACCATACTTCTGTCGCCTCAGACTGCTTAAACATTGCTTCAAGCTGGCATCGATCACAATCAAGGACTCTCTCCCGAGTCCTCGCTTCTAAAGTCCATTCATAAAACTCGCTTGTCTGTTAACTATTTGCAGGCGACATGGCGCACTATGACGATTACGGCCGGTTTTACATCGTCGACAGATACAAACAACTTATCAAGTTCAAAGGGTTTCAGGTTGGTGACAAAATTAGCTTTGAAATGAACAGACCATTGACACTAACGCGCGGTCGTAAACATACAGATACTGCCATTTCGAGGTTTATTTACTACACTGTGATGATTCAGGTAGTAGATTACACATTGTTGCCCACGATAAGCTTTTACCTTCGCTTAGCTATTACATGACTGGAAAGGTTAGTTTTACCTATTTAAGCAATAACGAAATTAAACACTCGTCGTATCACAGAATCATCATTGAAATTGTTCATCAAATTATTGTGTAGTGTGTGCCAGCATGCGCGCGCATGCGTTCGTGGCTGTGTGTACGTGTAAGCGTAGTAATATATATTTCTGCAAAACAGCATTTATGTTAGAAAGATACAAGTCATTTTTGGCAGCTAAATTATGTATTTTTTTAAATCCCATGTACCCGAACGCGTTCCGGAATACATATTTTGAGATGCCACAATTTGCTCGCTACAGTAAGTGTATGCGCGAGCAACAGGTGAAACCCGTGTGCCCTAAAGGTGGGGTAGAGGCGATACTACGCGTCTCAATCCGCAATCATATAAATACCACTGTCCGACTTAGTCCGTAAGCCCTAATGTATTGAAAAAAATTGTTATTCAAACAAGCGTGGACACTGCGAACACATAATGCACCGTTTCTTTAGGTTTTTGAGATGCGTTGCTTGTGGGTTATCATACATGTTACCAGGACAGACAGGTTGTAAAACGACTAGATCTGGGACACATTTAGTTCTTAATCCATCACAGATGGATCCTCATCAAACACAAAAGACTCACGTGGTTTGGGCAGGTTTCTCCTATGCCAAGATAGAACATTATTAACAATATTTCAAAGAACAGCGGATGAGAGGATGCATACGTTGAAGAGGTGGAGTGACCAGATCAGACATGACACCGGGCTCACATTGTTGACTGCAGAGCACCTGTAAATAGAATATAATGTGTTGGGGTGCAACCTTCCGAAGGAAAGTGATGGGTCAACTAGTCCTATGCGTTTAACTCAAGTCACGTAAATCACTATTACAATGTTTATCAGGTGATTCCGTCGTACCTGGAGAACTTGCTGCTCACTCACCCGGCCGTGGCGGACGCTGGGGTCATTGGGCTGCCGGACGAGCGGGCGGGTGAACTCCCGGCTGCCTTCGTCGTCCTGAAAGCCGGTGTGACGGCGACGGAAGCCGACATCAAAACATTCGTGGACGGTGGGTCTGTGCGGGATTTCTTTTGTGTCTCAATTGTAGGGTGATTATATGAAGAGTTAGACAAAGGTGTTCGTGGGAGCCTCACATACATCAATTAATAATGTGCCGTCATTACGATAGTATTAGAACAAACCCACATTGTCGGTTTAGCCTAATTCATTTGCATTTAGTTTTATGATCATTCGTACGAGTAAGTAGTCTAACGACTGTCACTTTGCTAAATTACGTTTTTTGAGCGAATGAGGCTTTAATGTTTGCAATGTTTTGTTTAGAAACCGATTGGTTTGCACACAAAACTGTTCGACTTGCAGATAAAGTTGCTCCTTACAACAAGCTGCGTGGAGGTGTCACATTCATAGAGAAAGTGCCGAGGTCACCAAGTGGAAAAATCCTTCGTCGTCCTCTGAGAGATGAAGCTCTTCGAAAACTAAATTCTAGATCAAAACTCTAACACTGTATAATGTTATTATTGTGTCCACAATGTGAACATTACTGAAATCATCCTACGGTTCCAAAATGTCGGTGTCCCGTGATAGCGCCAAACAGTAGCGCCGTCCACGGACTGGTATCGCTTATCCGACTTTCGCTCGCCTACGTGAATTCGCCGAGAAGAGTCTTGCCTCAGAGACATGGTTTGACTGTTACCGACTCCATTTTCTGTACGTATTACCGTGGAGCGCCTGCAGCCAATCAGCGTCATTATCGACATTCCACATTACAGAGTTATTTTTTATCATTTAACATTTCTGTGTGACAGCTGTGTCAACATAATCAAAGTTTAAAGTTGAGCCAAATGTACCGTATAAACTCATTCTGTGACAATGGAATCGACACTCTAATGTCGGTTCCATTGTGACAGAATGAGTGGTTCTCAGGGCGCCTCGGTTTTCACCGTCACTACCACTACTTAAACAGTTACACTGGCTTCTAGTTTCTTAACGAATTAATTTTAAGCTGTCCAATCTTGCATATCGTGCTCTATCTACACAACAACCATTCTACTTGGCTAGTCTCCTGCATCTTTCAAATATCCCTAGGCAGCTAAGATCATCAGTTTCACAACAACTTATTGTACCTAAAACAAAACTTAACTTGGGTAAACCTGCTTTCTCTGTCGCTGCGCCTAGGGTCTGGAATGAACTCCCTATCGCTTTAAAAACATCCGAAACTATTGCTATTTTCCGAAAAAAACTCAAGACATATCTATTCCAAATTGCATTCCCACCATAAATGTTCGGTTGTCCCTCGTTCTGATACTGACTTTTGCGCGTCCTTGTTTACGATAACGATTACTGATTCTGTTTTGTTGCGCCTCTGAGCTCAGGTTCCTGAGGATATAGGCGCCATAGAAGTCAATTATTATTATTATTATTATTATTATTATAACTAATGTCAAGCTCTGGTGAGTGCGACAAACGGTGGCGCCACACACCGGAGCTTGGATAATCGTGTATTATGAGAACAACCACAAAGCTATTTTGAATTATTGTATTTGTTATCATATCTTAGGCCTACGGCAGCGCAAGCCAACTTGATGATTTTAATGGAATTAAATGTAGAGCTGCCATATTACAGTACAGAATTCAGATGATTGATATCGACCGTATTAACTGCTAGATGGACACCCTCATACGAAAATAACTTATTTCAAGCTACCGACGTCGATGTCGGTGTGTGGAAAGCGATCTAATGTGCTTACGAACATATACATAGTTGAGATTGCGTTTATTATTTGGTACTGACATTTCATTATATCAAACCATAGATAGGTAGCAGATGGCACTAAGTACACGTTAAGCTATGCATTTCGAAAATGTAAATTCTACGATTGAGTGATTGTTTGTCTGTTTGTCTGTTTGGCTAGTAAATAGCTTAACCAATATGTTTTACGCTTATAAAATATACGGCTAGAAGTCAATTATTATTGACTTTGTACTTAGTACACATTGTTTGTATTAGTGTGTATTGTTTGTACTTAGGGCACATTGTGTGTACTTAGTGTACATTGTTTGTACTTGGATACATTGGACTTTCGACATGTAAAGGGTCTCCTTGCCACTTGCGCTCTACTTTTAGACCAAAACAAAGAGGTGTGTTTCCGGCAGAATTGAATTAGGAGATCAAAAATTAGGGTCAGCTTTACTTTTATCTTCTATTTCTTTAATCAATACTCGGTTAGTTCCATTTAGTACCAGTTATTTAAACAACCCGCGAGTAATAACAAAAGAGTGCTCGAATGGAGAGGGATTGCCACTTGGTAAGACAGTAGAGGTTGATAATAGAAGAGAAAGGGAGAGAAATGTCAGTAAGAGAGTAAGGCGACCACTAGAAGACAGATAGAAGGAGGCAGAGTGTGCAGCAAGAGAATGGTAAACGAGTAACGCGGAAGGAAAGGAGCCTCGCAGATGTAGTTTCACAAGGGAAGGCGAGGAAAGCCCGGGCATTCATGAGGGATTCAATCATTAGGAGAGTTGATACAGTTGTAGACACAGGAGATGAGATCACGGTATGCCTACCTGGGCAAAAAAAGAGGATGTAGCAGGTTGGTGGCACGGGAGGCGCTGTTCATGTGCATGTGGGAACAAACAATCCAATAGAAAACTCAAAGGAGTACAAACGCACATCCAAAGAAATGTTCACCATTTATTTCGGAAAAGTAACTTGACTAACATAATGTATTTTAAATTATGTATACATTATGTATATGCTTAATTGCCAGGAGCATAGTAAATAAAAAGCATTATAGCAGCAGATATTGACTTTCACGTAATAGGTATCACTGAATCATGCCTAAATAAAGATATAATTGATGCTGAGTTAGCACTGACAGGCTATGCAATGTTTAGGAAGGATAGGCGAGAGAGAAGGGGAGGTGGAGTAATTTTATGTGTTAAAGAAACAAAGCATATGAAATAACATTGAAAAGTGAAACAGATTATGAGGAAACAATTTGGTGTAACATAGTTACCAATAACTCAACATTAACAACATGAGTATTTTATAGTAGTTCAACCACAGAAGTGGGAATGTGTTGGAAAAAGAAAAGAAGGGAAAAGGTCCAGGAAGATACACCTGGCAAAAGAGGCTATTAGAAAAATTGCTCACAAGCAGATGTTGTGGATATATATTGTGACACTGTCGCGCAATGGTCGTGTAAATAAATAATACCGTTGAACTATAAAAGCCAGTTAACGAGTTTAATTTACATTCCATTACTGAATGTATATCGTATACAATACATACATATATAATTTCATATTTACTAAAACAAAGAAAATAAATAATAACCAACGCCTCGCAACACTGCGAGTATAACTCGAATTAAGATGAAATAACAATGAAAACGATTCACATTATCGCTCGAACGCATTTCACATATCGCTCGATAACGATTCACCTATCACTTGAACACCGACCACACACTACTTGTATCACCGGTTCCCAGACAGTCCATCTTTTCCTACCGCACAACCGACCACTCCCTCACATGACGCTCCAGCTCGCCCTCTGCTGCGTATATGTCTCTCGGCTATTCAGCCCAAGCTGGTTGCCAGTCATTATATCCCAAGCTGGTTCTGTACGATATAGTTTAACTCAATCACCACGCTGACAGAAAATAATTACCATATACACGTGAATGACAACGCAATGATAATCATATCAGTTTTCCATTTAAATTATACAAAATACGATTACAAGGAGTGTCACCAGACAAGCTCTATACCAACAATGGCCGACACGCTTTATGCAAATAATGGCTTAATTCTAGGTCAATTCTAAAAACCATATTTACAGTAGATGACTCTTCAACTTCATAACATGTATTAACACATAGGACATAAGAATATATCTAAATACATAGACACATATTATCAGCTAACAACGTAATAGATAATACTTACGCCAGTCGCTTCTAGCATTGTTCAAATCGTGCTGCGTCACACCATTTGTTATATCTGCTCCTTGCTCGCTTCCAACCGAGTTATCTTCTCGTAGCTTTGTTAGTTTCACGCAGCTTTCTACTGACACACAACTGCAGTATAGTTGCCTACAATCGACCGGCCGTCTCTTAACTATTGCCGCCGCCTCCTCGCTAACTACAATCGACCGACCCAGGTTAGTACAGTCCCTAGCGTATATATATATATATATATATATATATATATATATATATATATATATATATATATATATATATATATATATATATATATATATATATATATATATATATATATATATATATATATATATATATATATAGTAAACATTACCGGCCTGTTACCTAACATAATGCCCATTGCTAGGATTACAATAGCTATATAACCCTTGTTACGTAAGATAGAGGCTATCATTACAACTATAGCATAACCATAAAATAAATGTATAATATTCACTACGACTATAGTATAACCATAAAATAAATGTATAATATACTCATTGTCACATATCTAAACACACTGGAAATGTAGAAGAATTCACAAACTACAAAGAGGCACTTAGCTAAACTTAAATTAGAAAATTAAAAAAAATTGCCTTGTAATATAAAACAATTACAGCAAGTTTGTCAATGTTTATGTAAGGAGCAAACAGAAAGGTCAAGAAAAGTCCGACCACTGGGCAGCAATAGTGGAAACATAATTTCAGACGGGTTTCAAATGACAGATTTCCTGAATGAGTATTTCAGTGCAGTTGTTTCCACACAAGACATCAGCTCAGTTCCAGTTCCAATTAATACATTTGAGGGCGATAAATCCGATCAATTAGGGCAGCTATTTATAACTTCTAAAACGATAGCAAAACAAATTAAGAAGATGAAAGATAATAAATCACTTGGACTTGCAGGGATACAGCCAAAACTGTTTAAGAAAGGAAACGGTACAGCAAATTATTAACCACTTACAAAAGTAAGTACACACACACACGCACGCACGCGCGCGCACGCACGCACACACACACACACACTCACACACACACCCACAAGATGAAACCGATTAGAGTAAATTGTTTGCAATAAATTACGTTTTATTGAAGTGGTGTCCCCTTTTCTAATCCAGCCACTCGGATAGTGTCCAAGAGATTTGAAGTCACTACCATATACAATACACAGCATCACAGAACCCCAACACTTTACTCAAGCTCTAACAAAATTAGTTCAATGCACATAATCTAGGACTTCCCCTACTCATTATATTCATCAACGATATCCCAGACAATACACATAACCATGTTGTCCTCTATGGCTATGACCCATCAGTGTGAAGGATAAACAACTTCGGGCAACTGTGGCCTGCTCACGCAACGATGATCTGCTGCAAATTCAAACGTGGACAGATAGTTGGAATGTGATATTCTGTGCAGCCAAATGGAAGAGCGAAACTGTATCAAGGCTGAAATATGCAAAGACCGGCCATCCCTCATTCACATTTATGAATACTTTCTTGTGAGAAGAGGAAGAAGTGAAACTCTTGGACATCTCTATCCAGAATGAATTGTCCTTGACATACTTAGCAGACAAGATGACCAAGGATACAGGACCGCGGCTTGGTCTCCTAAAACGAGCTTAAATACAATACAACCAGCGGGCTGTGATCTACAAGAGCATGATGAGACACAGGATGGAATATGTATAATCTGTTTGGATAGCAACCTCTGAAACATGGCCAGGCAAGGTTGATGCCATCCAGAAGCACATTGTCAACATTATAGCTATGCCAGTGGCTTCTTTAAGAATGATTGCCACCCAACCAGTAGCACAAAGAAGACAAGTGGGTGCACTCATCTTGTCCCAATCACATGTTATCTCCTCTTCCAATAGAGCGAATAGCAACCATCAACATTTTAACACATCGCAGCACACAGCTGCTGCAGCAATTCCATCCTCAAACAATGATGGTCGTAAAAAGGCATTCTTGCCTACCGCAGACTGCAGACTCTTGTCTGCCGACTGCCAATTGCCGACTGCCGACTGCCGACTGTCTACTGCCTCTGGAATTAACTCCCAGAGGAAATACATGCAATCTTGGAGAGAGAACATTTCAAGAAAGAAAGATTAGCGAGTGACAGCTGCTCAGTCAATGAAGAAGCCCGCATAGAAAAAACCGTTGGACTCCTTAGCCAGTATGTTAGACAAGACGAAACAAGCTGGTGTCTATTTTATGAAGTGTTCTTTCCGTACGACCGAACTTATGCGGACGTTTGGTGAAGATTACGTAACTCAGAACAAACGTACGAAATGATTCAAACGTTAGATGAATTCTCAGAGCGAGGCAGCCTTGTGATATCTGGATGGATGTATCACGGTAAAATGATTTAGACCAATCAGGTAGTTTTAGTAAAAAGAGTTAGGATAACACACGAAAATCCTTATGCTAAGCATAAATTTGTGAACGGGCAGTACAGCTAACCGTTGACTAAATATCAATAAGTAGAATATGGGTATATTATCACATAGACATGGCATTGTTATAATTTTATATGATTGAGACAGGAGACCACATATCGTAGGCAAAGGGGGAGTATATCATTATCTGCTTAATTAAAATTTGGCTCAACATGCCTTTGGACAAGCTTTGGTTACTTTCCAACTCCGTATAACACGATATCTATTTATTTAACCCCATTGCACGACTAATTAACTGCTCCGGTGGCCACACTATTCGACTGGCAAAAACAGTATTCGATTTGTGTTAAAAGTTAAACATAATCCGATAAATTACTATACTATTACACGGCACAATAAGACAGCTCAGAGTAGTAGTATTTATTTTAGTATGCATGTGTCGAAACATAAGTATGTCTTAGCCTCGACATATGCCATCCAGTAGGCGTCGGTCAAGACGTCGTCGGTCAACAAGCATAGTTAAACAGACGACAATGACTTTGTTAGATCACTATACGTTTGACAGTTGCAAGTGCAGCTATAGTGACGTAAACTGTCTTCATAGCCATGAGGAGCAAGTTGTCCCCGGTGAACATACCCGATAACGTATCCATCTGGGACTTTATGCGGAAAAGACTGAAGCATCACAGCGAGAGAAACAGGGTAGCTTTGGTGAGTTCCAGTCCATGTACAGCAATGTAGTGGAAACGTAAACAAAACATATATAGGCACAGTGTGTTCACTACTTTTATTAGAGTCGTATAATAGTTTGATAATAAGGTACTACCTTTCGGTGTTTATCTTCGTTCGACGGCTGCTCAAAGAAAATCGTACCCTGTACACATGTCGAGCAAAAACACTGAGATAAAAGCGAGCAACGACACATGTCCCAATCACAAAATAGTTTATCTTCAGAAAATTATTTCAAATCAATTTGACCTCTTAAACATTCGACTTTACAATGGTTGTGTTTTGTTGTATTAAAGGTATGTACATTGAGTTGGATTTAGCTTAATAACAGGCTTTTGGTTGTATATGTTCTTTAGGCGTCAAGGAATTATTCCAAGTCAGTAAATAATTTTTGAAAGGTTGTGTAGCAAAAATTAAGTTAAAATAGTGCACTTATGTTTATAAGGAACTGTATCAACTAGTTGTCAATGCTAGCTACTAAATGTGGGATGCGTAAATCTTGTAATAGCTGAAATAGTTTCCAAATCTGATTATCCTTAAACTATTATTCTTTTGTAAAGGTTAGAAATGCAACGTCTAATTTCAAGTGACGATAACAGGCGAATGCTCGATCGGCTAAGAGTGAATGCATGTATTGACTTTGGCAGACGTAACGCGAGTTCCAACTTGAAGCGTTTAAACATAAATGCAACCAGGAATACCAGCTTAGAGTAGCGTGGGCCAAAACGGTCTACTTATTTTCATCTACGGCCGAAACGGCTAAATACACCTCTTAGCCAAATAGTACTAGAATTACAGAAACTTGCTAAAAAGAACACTACTACAAAAATGCATTTTAGTTGCACACTGTGCGCTTTTTCCTGTATTGAATGTGACATTGGAATGATAAAAATGATTATAGCAATACTATTATATAGGTAACATTTATATAGCTATTTCACATTTTGGATTACCTAAAGTGCATAAGCTGTGTGTTGGATCATTTCAAGCAGTGAAATTTGTTATAATAATAAGGCCAATAAAATCAACTTAGTACAACTTGCAACAAGTACTGCGTCCTTCACATAGAACATGCCCAAAATGGTTTGGCGTCATGCTGCGTCGGTTTATTGGGACATAGCGGCACTAATAGTTAGATGTGCCGAAGTAGAGGGTGCGCGCTTTTCACCGGGGTACAGTTTGCCCCACCCTACTGTAATAGCTAAAACCCGATAAATGTACATTCTTACATAGCGCGGCATCTAGTCCTTGTGACTGCTGAAAGCGCTTTACACTTCACCCCGGCAAACTAGTTCATCCCAACGTCATAACTACTTCCTCGGGAAGCATTTAGCCACGCTGCACTTACGACGCGAAGTTTCGAAACGGCAACAAAAGGGTTCGAACCAGATTTCCTCGACTGAGAGTCAAGCGTTCTGATCTCATTCCACCGCGCCTTACGAGCTGGGTCAAGCCTACGCTCCCAATTTCTACTTGTTTAAAGAGGGTTGAGAACATTGTTTCACATTCAAATTAGATTCAAGGTTTTTACTTCAGCGGTTCATTATGACAACGATAATTGTTAATATTAATTAATGTACAATTACTTGATAACACCCCGATCAGTCAAATGTTGACGTCAATCTATACTTCGATCCAGTCATCAACATATCCCACTGACTGACAAGCAGGGCTACCTGGATACTGCCATCGACACGAATTTAACGTGGCAGCCACACATCAATAGTGTTCATAAACAAGCCAGAAAAACACTCGGCTTAGTCAAGAGAACACTATATCCGGCGCCACCTCAAGTGGAAAACGGCAGACGAGATACCCGTTGGACCGACGTTTGGGTGTGCTACTTGCGCATGCTCACCTCACACCGAGGCTGACATTTAGAGAGTTGGACAAGTGTTCCGTAGCTCGTTTTGTCGCTGGTGACTATCGGGAATATAATATATTTACCACTTTTTTAGATATACCATGGAATAGTTCGCATCAGCTTGTCTACCATCATTGTCATAGCAGATGCTCGCACCAGACGCCAGCACGAGTGTAAACTCCGAACGGTACCAGCCTCCAGCATTCGTACTAACTTTGCTTTATCCCGAAGTGGAGTTCCTTCACCCTAGAAGCACTAATAGTATCGTCTGCAGTAACATTTCAGAGAGTCGCACTTGACGTCATCAAGTCATTGTAGTATCCCGTTTTTTGATTAACCATGAACTGCACGATTGTATTGTGTGTGTGTGTGTTTGTGCGTGCGTGCGTGCGTGCGAGCGTGCGTGCGTGCGTGCGTGCGTGCGTGCGTGTAGGGGAAGGTTCCGTAATATCAGCCACTTTTTTCACATTGATATTCTGACGAGGTATTTGCTATGTGTAATGTTGACGTAAAAGTTCTTGTGGTAGAATATTATTATGGGCATTACTGCACCTGTATGTTATTTACTTTTTCAATGCGGTCGAGGATATATATATAATATATATATATATATATATATATATATATATATATATATATATATATACTCATTTGTTCACCTAATTATGTGACGTCAACATAATGTATATTAACGTTTCAGATCGACGGACCGACCGGCCGCCGATACTCCTACCGTCAACTGCTCGCGTCCATTAGCAATATCGGCATCGCCCTCTTGCAGCGAGGGTTTCAGAAGGGCGATATATTGTGTATTATCAGCGCCAATTGCTGTCAGTACCCGATGGCGCTGCACGGAGTTCTATCTATTGGAGGAACTATGACGACTTGCAACCCACAGTGTACTGCGGGTACGTCGATGGATTATTTATAGCGTTAAAAGATAATGGTTGTAGACGGTCAATGTACAGGCTTCTGGAGTACTTTTTAGTATCCAGCCAGCTTTTTAAAAGAAACTAATTGTTTTAAATAAATGTAAATCAACTACTCTCGTAGATTAGCACCTGCTGAAAGTCCAGGTGTGGACACGTACGAACGTACGCACTAGTGCACATATACGCGTGTGCTTGCGTGTGTATGTGTGTAATGGTGCGTGTGCGCGCCGCGTGTATGTTTGTGTACGTATGTGTGTTCGCATGTACATTTGTATGCATGCGTGTATGTTGGCATGTATATGTGTATGCACACGCACGCACACGCACACGCACACCCACATGCACACACACACGAATACCCAAACCCACATACACATCCACACGCTCACCCACGCGCAATCGCACGCACACGCACACGCACACGCACACGCACACGCACACGCACACGCACACGCACACGCACACGCACACGCACACGCACACGCACACACACACACACACACACACATGCAATACTAACTTTACAGATGACATCAGAAATCAACTGCAGGATTCCGGAGCTCGCTGGATTGTTACTTCATTGGACAATATCGCCAAAGTCAGAGACGCCGCTCAAAGTTTAACAGATATTAAGGTACCATGTCGATGTGTTTTTCGTGAATTGTTAATTATGACATTGCGCCGTCCGTCTAACGTCTGTCAACATTGAGATGTGAAATATAAAATGTCCGCAAAACACTGAGCATATCAGAGAATGATGATAATGGTTTGTTCAATGTTGCAATCAAGTCATACTATTTGAGGCTCGAGTCTTTCTTCTACGCACAAAGAATTGACTTGAGTTAATAGCTCGATACATGTTGTCCTTCTGCGTTTAATTATGCAGGTAGCATTAGGAATTTCGTTTTCGCGGTAAGTGCGACAGGGAGAGAAGCCGTAGCTTCAGTTGGAGAAGCCTTAAGTCGAGTAGAATCGAGTCTTCGAAAGTGTTGATTCGAGTAAAGTGTTAAAAGTACAGAATACATTAACAACAACGACACTAGAAGCTCGGTCACCAGCCTTTTCTTACACGGATGTCAACTGCGATGGTAATCGTGGAGTGAGAATAGTCAGTCATAGGTACACACTTCGGGGGGGGGGGGGGGAGGTTAGTTGTGAATGTGTTATACACCTGGAACTTTTCCACTTTTCAGGAGATATTCATCATCGACGACGACACAGATTGTTCGTTCTTCTCAGAACTGACATCTCACAAGTCGACTGAAACCGAAATCATAACTGCCGGAGACGTCTTCATCGACCCGAGAAATGACGTCGCGTGGATGCTCTATTCATCTGGTACAACTGGAAGAACGAAAGGAGTCATGCGCACCCACTACAACATAATAGCTGAACTATATCAACAGAGGTTAGTTCAGATGCCTCCACACATGGACAAATCTGGTCTAGAACATGGCAATATTAATGTTAGCAACTGTTTCTCGAGATAACGGGCTATTAAGAGCATTCTACAATTCAGAAGAAAAAACCTTTTAGCAATGAACACATTTTGATTTAGACCATACAACATTTATTATTTCACCCATAACCTCTTAATTAACAACAGCATATTTCGTTGACACAATCAATTCATCTTTAAAATGTAAAATTATATATAGCAAAATAATGCAAACATGCAGTGCATAATAATAAATATTGTTTATTATTTTTTGAACATTGTTGTCGCTATAATTACCATCATCTCGTCGCCCTAATCGGTGGAATTATTTTTGCTATTTCAGTCATCCGTCCATTGCTTTATGTCGCTCTCCAGGCGAGGAGGTATTTATTGCCGTACTTCCGTTCTTTCATACATACGGCTTTTGGTTGTTCTTACACCAATGTTTGACGAATGGAGACACAGTCGTTGTCTACCCACGATATATCGCAGCACACTTTATTGAGTCTATCCAAATGTATAAGGTAAGCAAATAATAGTCCATACAGGAATAGCATACGTATAATGTCGTTCGTTCTACTTTATTCCAATTCATTCATCTGTATTACCGACTACCTGGATATACACAGTGGTTGATATATGAACGAATAGTTTTCGCGTAATAATTGCAGCGCGGCTGAAAGCTTCCCAGAGAAGTCAAGTTGGTGTTGGGAGGAACAGTTCTGCCAGGTGGTGAAGGGAAAAGCGCTTTGAGCGGTCATACGGACTGCATACCGCGAAATAAACGTGGATAAGGCAGAAGTCATGACAAGTGATCAGGCACAGAATATATCAGGATTAGAGGAGATACAGGGGAAACTTCGCCAAGTTAAAAACTTTCGTTACGTGGGATTTGTGATCAGCCTAGAAGGAGTATGCTAATAAGATGTAAGGAATAGAGTTTAAGTCAGCTAAGGCGAAATTGCTTGACTGATCGGTTGTGTGCAACAAAACCGGTTGTGTGCAACAAAACAATGCCAGTGAATTTAAACAAAGATTTGAAACTCTATAGTAAAACATGTGTTGACGTATGATGCAAAGACAGTGGCCATATGGAAGAATGGAGAAAAATACTCGAAAGGACAGAGATGGGAATACTGAGATGGATTGTGAGAATACCTTTGATGGAGAAAAGGCGTAACGAAGACATAAGGCAGGAGATGATGTGTTGTGTATAACATATGAACTAAGTAAGATCAGAGAGACGTAGTTCGGACACGTTATTTGTACACAAGAAGGCATGGAGTCTGCCGGTGGCTGAAAGACCAGCATGGGAAGGCATATGTTAAGAATGAGGGACGTGGTTAGGAGAGACTTGGGCAGAGGTTGTGGAGGAGGACACAATGGACAGGACATGATGGCGGAGGAGGATCTGAGCGGTCACTCGCAATAGGGAATAGACGGTCATAAGAAGATTATGATGAATACTTGTATTATAACTCCCACCATCCAAGAGAGGTAAGGTTTACTGTGGACATTTCATACAATTGTTGAGTCAATCACAACATAAAGTAAATATAAGACCACATAAGATTTTAGTACGTACACACATGTATATCTTAATACATGCACTGTATACGATAATAAAGTATGTAATAATTTCAAATTTGCATTTCAACACATAATACAAGGATGCATAATGGATTAATTGCACTACTTATGTAACAGAGCTCAGGCACCTCATCTTTGCGACAGCTGGTTGCACTGATCATCACTGGAGTATAAAACAATAATTAAAGTTCATTCGTCTAGTTTATATTTATTAAATGCAGTGCATGCTACGCCTCAGCTTCTGTTACTAACTAGGCCATCAGCACAACACACGTCACAACAATGTGTTACTTGTGTCACTAGCTAAGCCATCAGTATAACACATGTAACAACAATTTGTCACTCGTGTCACTAGCTAGGTTATCAGCATAACACATGTCACAAAATTGTGTCACTTGTATCACTAGCTAGGCCGTCAGCATAACACATGTCACTACAGTTTTTCATTATGCTTGACAAATAGCTCATGACATTACTTATGATTTCGATAAAAATAACACTTTCAAATCACTTTTTTGAGATGCATATCTCATAATATTAAAACCTACGTTTACACAGCATAGGCAAATCACCAAAACGTACTTTGTAGTCGACATATATCGTTAATCATTTTCATTTTACAACATGCCAAGCCAAAGGTTCCAAGTAAATGGTCGAAACACATATGTGCGCCAAAACAATCATCGAATAAATTATTTTATTAGAACTGTTATTTCCTGTCACACACTGATACGTAATATAAAGTGCTGTATTTTGTCAAAGAGTACTACTAAATTCACCTTATACTTATTGAAAACGACATCGGCATAACTTGAAAGGGTCGCCTGTCAAAATCACACCTTACTCCGAATTAGTCGGAATGGAATAATATTGCTTTTGTTTTCCCATTGCAATCAATGCTAAAGGCGAGTCGGGCAATATAAATAAGGCACATGTTATAATATCAACATATATTCAGAACAATTTTATCAAAGTGGTGATCAACTACAGACAGTCAATTGGTTGATGGTAGCCTCTTCGTTAATTGCTTTGTCATCAGGGCTACAGATTTTCTACAGTCAATCCAGTTTACGGTACAGACCATTGCATAAATGAATATTCGGTTTTAGAAAAACTGTTCACTTTGATGTTTGTCTTGTGACAAACTGACATGTGCGTATGCCGTCAACCAGCGACTAGACTTTAAAATATGTGAACAGCACCAGTGTCGTTGGCTGCAAATGTGTCCTTTTCCAAACTCAGTGGCACTTTATTCGTATGAAATGAAGCCGGAAGTAAATAAATTATATATATATCTCCTACTGTGAAGTTCGTTTAATGGCGCCAGGCGACCGTGCTGGTCGTGGTACCGCCGATAGCCGTCGACATGATGCGGGCCGCTGCAGCAGGAGACCGAGCAGCCTTCGCCAGCGTTCATACCGTCCAGTGCGGGGCGGCCGTACTGTCGGCGGACATGGAGCGGCAGCTCAAGTACAAGACAGGCATCCAACGCGTGCAACAAGGTATCTGCCAAGTCTCGTGCTTTGGGAAGGATATATCCGTCTTCTTTTCCAGTGTTGTCATATCTCCTGCTTCTCCTTCTTCATGCACGCACGCGTGCACGCACGCACGCACGCACGCACGCACGCACGCACGCACGCACCACACCCACCCACACACACACACACACACACACACACACACACACACACACACACACACACACACACACACACACACACACACACACACACACACACACACACACACACACACACACACACACACACACACACACACACACACACACACACACACACACACACACACACACACACACACACACACTCTTTCTTCAAATATATGTTTCGACTACATTTTGAAATATAAGGTATAGTGAACTCAACAAAACACAAGTTTTTTAAAGTGGAGTTGTTCTAGCTATCGGGAAAACAAAACAAAAAATTTATGTCCCAATAGCCCAGTGGTAACCATTTATATAAAAGAATCAAGCATGCAGTTAGATAGTTGTGACTGTGAGAGTTGGAGTGCAGCTCACGTGCAAAATAGAAAAACCATGGACAATTGATACAAAGTCGAAAGAGTATACATACTATATTTGCCGGCTTCAGCCTATGGCATGACGGAAACTGGGACGACCATTGTGCCAGAGTGGGACGATGATTTAAGCGTTGGCTCCGTCGGCATCCCCTCGTGCAACACGGAATGCAAGGTTAATCTGATACTTCTCTAATGCTAAGTCGTGTTTTCTAACTCTACTATCTTTCTTAAGTGAGAACAAATATTGCTATCAATGTTTTCCCATTCAATATCTTAAAAAAACTTACGATATGGTCTCCAAGCTAGTATAGAGTATTATAAACGAAGCCTAACTGGTGATTTATACACATGTATAGTTAGTTGTTTTCCTTATGTTGTATTGCTCCTAATCAACCATTTTATTACAATTTTGAAGCTGCAATTCCACACTATTCTGAAACTTTCATATCAGCACTTTTGTTACTCATAAACTTGGGCTTGCAATGTGTACAAGTAGTCTTATTTACGTAACACCCCCGCATAAGAGGCTCGCAAACATTCCCGCGCATAGCTATGTTATCTTGCTTACACAAACGTCGGTGCAGCAATGTCTTCGCTATGCACCTCGCAGATTGTCAACCCTCAAACTGGCGAGGAATTGGGGTCACACCAAGACGGAGAACTGCTGATCCGTGGTCCGTCTGTGATGAAAGGTTATTTTAACATATCATCGGAAACGGACATAGACTCCGATCGTTGGATGCATACGGGTATGTGCATATCTTTTCCTGGGGGGGGGGGTAAGATGTCTAAATAGAACCGCGTTGACAAATAGTACCCCCGCTAATCAGATTTTCCAGTTCGTTATTACCAAGTTCTACTCATAAATGTTTTACTTATTTCATTTAATTTCTTTTTAAAATGTAGAAAGTTTTACAACATACATTTGTCCTTAGAAAGTACTGCGCGTAGGTACTCACATATATGGGAAGAAGGGCTACAGTTGGGTCATTCCAACCTAGTTTTATAGGCAGGTGATGTAAGTTAAGAGATATTTATATATCACGTATATATTATCCTGCTGAATTTAAAAGGAGTGACATGATTGAGTCACTTGCTGCTGGCACGAGTATGTGTCAATGAATTTATCTCCCTTTTTGTTTGGAGTATAGTACGTTTCATTTACAAAAATCCAGGGAATGTGTTGAAAGCAAGGTAACTGCTTTAGGGATTGTAAAGTACCATACGTCCGTCGCCTCAGGCTTCTTAAACATTGCTTCACGCTGGCAAGGATCACAGTCAAAGACTCCCCCGAGTCCTCTCTTCTAAAGTCCATTCACACAACTCGCTTGTCTGTTAACCATTTGCAGGCGACATGGCGCACTATGACGATTACGGCCGGTTTTACATCGTCGACAGATACAAACAACTTATCAAGTTCAAAGGGTTTCAGGTTGGTGACAAAATTAGCTTTGAAATGAACAGACCATTGACACTAACGCGCGGTCGTAAACATACAGATACTGCCATTTCGAGGTTTATTTACTACACTGTGATGATTCAGAGAACAAATTACACACGTTGTTACCCACTATAAGCTCTTGCCTACGCTGGGCTATTACATGACTGGAAAGGTTGGTTATACATATTTAAGCAATGATCAGATTAAACACTCGGCGTATCACAGAATCATCATTGAGATTGTTCATCAAATTATTTAGTGCTGTGCGTGCGAGTGTGCGTTCGTGGGTGTGTATGTATAAGCATAGTAATATATATTGCTGAAAAACAGCATTTTTGCCAGCTAAATTATGTATTTGTTTCATCCCATATACCCGAACGCTTGCGGGCAATCGTATATGTTACCAGGGCAGACAGGTTTTAAAGCAAGTTGATCTGAGAACACACATTTAATTCTCAAGCCTTCACAGATGCTCATCAAACACAAAAGACTCAAGTGGTTTGGGCATGTTTGTCGCATGCCAAGATATAACTTTGTTAACAATATTTCAAAGAACAGCCGATGAGAGGATGCATACATTGAAGAAGAGGAGCGACCAGATCAGATATGACACTGGGCTCCCGTTGTTGACTGTGGAGCAGCCATAAATAGAGTATGTGTAGTGGTGCTTCCGAAGGAAAGTGATGGGTCAACTAGGCATATGCGTTTAACTCAAGTCACGCAAATCACTATTAACTATTTATCAGGTGATTCCGTCGTACCTGGAAGATTTGCTGCTCACTCACCCGGCCGTGGCGGACGCCGGGGTCATTGGGCTGCCGGACGAGCGGGCGGGTGAACTCCCGGCTGCCTTCATCGTACTGAAAGCCGGAGTGACGGCGAAGGAAGCTGACATCAAGGCATTCGTGGACGGTAGGTCTGTGGGGGTGTATTCTGTGCCTCAATTGTAGGAGGATTATATGAAGAGTTAGACAAAAGTATTCGTGGGAACCTACCAGACATAAATTAATAATGTACCGTCATTACGATCGTCACCGAACAAACCCACATTGTCGATTGAGCATAATTCCTTTGCATTTGGTTCTATGCTCACTCGCACGAGTAAGTAGTCTAACGACTGTCACTTTGCTACATTAAGTTTTTGAGCGAATGTGGCTTTCGTGTTTGCAATGTTTTGTTTAAAAACCGATCAGTGTACCTACAAAACTGTTCGACTTTCAGAGAAAGTTGCTCCTTACAACAAGCTGCGTGGAGGTGTCACATTCATAAAGAAAGTGCCGAGGTCACCAAGTGGAAAGATCCTTCGTCGTCCTCTGAGAGATGACGCTCTTCGAAAACTAAATTCTAGATCCAAACTCTGACACTTTATTGTGCGTAAACAATGTGAACATTACTGATATCATTCTAGTGTTCCAAAATGTCGGACTGGTACTGCTTATCCGACTTTCGCTCGCCTACGCAAATTCACCGAGAAGAATTTGGCATCAGAGACATGGTTTGACAGTTACCGACTCCATTTTCTGTATTCGTTACCGTGAAGCGCCAGCAGCCAATCAGCGTCATTTTAGAGATTCTTCATTATAGCCTTATTTGTTATTTTGTTATTGTATTATATTATAGCCTCATTTAGTTTTTTGTGTGTGACAACTGTGTCAACACAATCAAAGTTTAAAGTTGATTCTAATATATCATATAAACTGAATCCGTCACAATGGAACCGACGCTCCGACGCCAAACTCTAGTGTGTGCGACAAACGGTGGCGCCACACACCGGAGCACGTATTGTACGACAGCGCAAGCAAACTTAATGATTTTAATTAAATTATACGTTGTTGCGGGAAGCGCTTGAGCTGACATAAGACAATACAGAATTCAGATGATTGATATCGACCGCGTATTAACGGCTAGATTGACACCCTTATACAAAAAGAACTGATATCAAGCTATTGACGTCGATGTCGGCGTGTAGATACCGATCTGATGTCTCTGCGAACAATTGTATCACATAAGTCAAAGACATTGTGTTCATTATTTGGAACTAACATTTCATAAAACTATGTATTTCTAATATATATATATATATATATATATATATATATATATATATATATATATATATATATATTGTATGAATGAGTGATCAGTTGCTGGTTTGGCTGCTTGGCTAGTAAATATGTTAACCAATATGTTGTACGTTTATAAAATATACGGCAATAAAATGTTTGTACTTAGTACACGTTGGACTCTCGATATGCAAAGCGTCTCCTTGTACACTTGCGACTTAGTTGTAGACATAAACAAATATGTGTGTTTCCGGTTACCTGACCCTATCTAAACTGAATTAGGAGATACCAAAATTAGGGCCGGCCTTACTTTGTTTTTCTATTATTTTAATCAATGTTCGTTTCGTTACATTTAATAGCATGTATTAAAACAACCCGCGAGTCATAACAAAAGAGTGCTCGAGTGGAGAGGGATTGCCACTTGGTAAGAGAGTAGAGGTTGATAATAGAAGAGAAAGGGGGAGAAATGTCAGTAAGAGAGTAAAGCGACCACAAGAAGACAGATGGGAGGAGGCAGAGTGTGCAGCAAGAGAAAGGTAAACGAGTGACTCGGCAGGAAAGGAGCCTCGCAGATGTAGTGTCACAAGGGAAGGTGAGGAAAGTCCGGGTATTCATGGGGGATTCAATCATTAGGAAAGTAGATAGAGTTGTAGACAGAGGAGAGGACATCACGGTATACCTGCCGGGGAAAAAAATTAGGATGTAGCAGAAAAGGCAGGACAGGTTATGGGTGATGGCATGGGAGTTGTTGTTCATGTGTATGAGGGAAAGGAGTCCAAATGCACATACAAAGAAATGTTCACTAATTATTTCGGAAAATGAATATAAACGACATTATGTACATGCATTACCTATACATTATGTATATGCTTAAATGCCAAGAGCATAGTAAATAAAAACGCGAGTTAGACATTATAGTAGCAGATATTGACCCTCGTGTAATATACATCGCTGAATCATGAGCACATAAAGATATAATTGACGCTGAATTAGCACTGACAGGCTATGTAATGTTTAGGAAGGATAGGCAAGAGAGAAGGGGAGGTGGAATAATGTTATATTTTAAAGAATCAAAGCATACGAAATAACACTGAAACGTGAAACAGATTGTGAGGAAGCAATTTGGTGTAACATAGTTACCAATAACTGAACATTAACAACATGAGTAGTTTGTTCAAGTACATGAAACTTTGGGTTCCACTGATCATAACCAGATCCATTTTAATATAAAAGTAAAAACAGGGAATACATATAACAATAGAGGAACTTCAATAAAGGCATACTATATATATATATATATATATATATATATATATATATATATATATATATATATATATATATATATATATATATATATATATATATATATATATATATATATATATATATATATATATATATATATATATAATATATATATATATATATAGATCTTTGAAGAGTCAGCCGAATGGAACAACAACATTTATGCCAACTTCATAGATTTTGAAAAGGCGTTCGACAGCTTCCATCGAGAATCACTCTGGAAAATCCCCCAGAAGATGGTGAATATCATAAAATTTCTATACAGAGACTTTGAATGCAGGGTTATTTGCAACAACCAGCTCACAGATAGTTGCGGCATCCCACCCATTCGTGTGAGTTTGGCCCAACACAAATCGTAGAATTCAGAAACCTTCCCGTGGAACAATTTTTTTATCAAAGTGGTGATCAACTAGAGACAGTCAATTGGTTGCTGGTAGCCTCTTCGTTAATTGCTTTGTCATCAAGGTTACAACTTTTCTACAGTCAATCCAGTATACGGTACAGACCATTGCATAAATGAATATTCGGTTTTAGAAAAACTGTTCACTTTGATGTTTGTCTTGTGACAAATTGACACGTGCGTATGCCGCCAACCAGCGACTAGACTTTAAAATATGTGCACAGCACCAGTGTCGTAGGCTGCAAATGTGTCCTTTCCCAAAATCAGTGGCACTTTATTTGTATGAAATGAAGGCGGAAGTAAATAAATTATATATCTATCTCTTACTGTGAAGTTCGTTTAATGGCGCCAGGCGACCGTGCCTGTCGTGGTACCGCTGATAGCCGTTGACACTTCGCCAGCGTTCACATCGCTGCGGCAGGAGACCGGGTAGCCTTAGTAGTATACGGGGCGGAATGGGACATCAAAAGAGCCGCCCAGCAGAAAGAGCAAAGTGACTTCCAGTCACGTGACTCGCCCCAGCGCCCCCTAGCGGTAACCTACATCCACCACGAGCGCCCCCTAGCGACTGGAGATAACGGTCATAACCTGGTATGTGTGGTGACCTATGACCTCCAGGTAGTGAACAGGTAGTAACCTCTACCTATCCAGTGATTTCAAGGCATCCTGGTTCGAAGTAGTCCGCGATACCCTACCCGTTGTAGCCTGCGTTACCCTATCACCAACCGACACAACACTTCATGAAGTCACAAATTTTAATATATAAAAATAGCCATACATCATAGTAATAAAAAATAGCTATATAAAATAGCTATATATCATAATAAAGCACGTCATAGTAATATAATTATTTGATACATCATATTAAAGCACATAAAATCATATTAATATAGTAATATATATCAAATCATATTAAAGCACATAAAATCATATAAATATAGTAATATAAATATGTAAAAATAGCCATATATTTAACCATATTAAAGCATATAAATATCGTTCAATATATCATTTAAAAATAGTCATATTAAAGCATATAAATAGCGTTCATTATTTCATTTAAAAATAGCCATATTAAAGAATATTAAAGCATAGTAATATTAAAAATAGTCATATATCAAATCATATGAAACGTAGTGTTCGTCTGTTAATCAGCTCACAAATCGTTCTGTTTTACAAAGAGGGCGCTGGGAGGTTATTGAAGTCCAGACGCGGCAGTGACTTTCCGCGTCTGTCTATAAGTTTTGTAGGTCGTTTTATGACCTTGCCTTCATCATTGCTGCACCCCCCACACGACTTTTCCATTTCTGTCACGGAACGTGGTTTTGCTACTTCCCTTCATCATTAAACCCCCACAGCATTTCCATTTCGATCTGGGAACGTGATTTGAACAGTTTCATTTCTTGCATGACAGCAGACCAGGATTTTCTATGATCTAGAAATGCGGCGTATTCATTGCATTCGTCGTCCCAGTTTTCTTCAGAAGTATATCCGTCATCGCTGTTCTCGTCTATGCGTGGCGTACGAGCACATAACCTCCTGCATCACGAACGGCCAGTGGTTTCTATGGAAGCTGAAAAACCAGAGTGAAAGACACATTGAGCCATTGGTAAAGGACTGTGTTAAAAGTATCGTATATACATTAAATAGCACATGCACATCTGTTAATAATAACTATGAGTAGACCTGGTGTGAGCGGTGTACTTTGGAACCACCACGGCGTATGTAATGCTACACCGCCAGCACCAGCAAACGCGTAGAAACTAAGTCGCGTAAAACTGATAAGACTGACCTGGCGACCTCGCTCGGCCGACTCGGCGCGCGTACTATTTATAATCAGACTACCAGCCGCTTAGCAAGAGGCATTATAACTAGGTCACATACACATAAAAGATGTCTCTTAAAGTTAAACTGTGTGTGTTATGTAGACGCTTTTAAAACCTTTTAAAAACACAGGAGTACGTATCAGCAAACAACCACGGACACTATGTACTTACGATCGATACAGTATCAGACTCAACGCAACGCCAATCTCGATGTAGACCTGCATCAAGTCGGAAAACAAAGCAACGCTAGACAGCATGGTGATGACGTCAGAGACAACGGCAGCGGCAGCAGCAGAACGACGGTTGCAGAATGGCGGTAAGTGTATAAAGAAATACCTTGTCTGAGGACGGCTTTATATAGGAAACGCTAAACAATGCAGACAGCTGACATAAGCTGCTATAACACAATAACAAATCCATCAAAGTCAGAAAGTTATGTTAGAAAACACCCATAATAAAATTATTATTAAACTGGAATGCTAATAATCAACTCCCAAACCCACTAGAACAATAAGCCATCTTTCACAACGAAAAACATGTTCGATAAGTCTGTCACAGAAGTGTCAGAGAATTGATGCTGAAACCAAAATCTCATTTATCACGTGTAAAAAACAAAGTCAACCATTTCTCAACCAACGTTGTATCGATTCCAGACATTCTGCATCAAACAGTAAACAACTCCTCCCAGCGATAAGCCTGTCAACTAACCAACGCTGAATCCGAAAACCCATTTATCATGCATAAAAACACCATGCACTTATGGAAGTTATTGCTGCATGGAAACTGGTGGCATATGCATATGCATTAATTTATATATGCATGCATTAATTTATATATGCATGCATTAATTTATGTATATGCATTTATGTATATAAATACAGTGCATGTAACATTAAACAGCATAAAATCAGAATGACTCCTCCTATATACTTCCGTGGAGGAAACTCGTTTCTATCCAACTTCTACGCATGTAGGATACATGCATGGGGTCATGTTTTTAACACAGTTGAAGCTGCATACCAGTACATGAAATGCATCTTTTATGGAGATGTCGAGACGGCGCAGAAAATGCTTGCCACAAGAACCGGACTACAGGCGAAATACCTAAGCAAGACCATCTGAGAGAAACAGGAGTTACGCGCGCAGTGGAACAAATAGAGACGATCTGTAATGATCGCGTTAGTTGCTATTAAATTTCGCGACACGACATTATGCAAACTATTATTAGAAACATATCCAGCGCCGTTAATGGAAAGCGCGAGAAGTAGGGAGGGATACTGGAGCATGTCCACCTACACTGGACAGCGTGGACAGAACGTGTTGGGTCAGATACTCGTGAATTGTCGCGAGTTCATTCGAAAAAAACAGGCGCCATAAAGTCTGGCGCGCGCAGCGATAGGAATGCGCGGTGCATACCAGAGGGCCAGCTGGTAAATAAAACACAGACGCGCCATGGAACCGGCCCGCTATATAAGGGACCCGTAGCTGCAACCTTCATAACACGATTCTCGAAGCGACTCACTCGACATTCTCTCTAGCGAAGCAACATGATGGCCGCCGCCGCCGCACAGCAACTCATGGACGATGACCATATGATGAATCTGACGCGTTTGCAGAGCCAGGTAAGTGATGGAACGTACAAGTTTCCAACAGCGTTAACCATAGTGTCTACCGCACGACAGGAGAAATATGTATTATATCCGGCATGCTCACAGTGTCCCGTTGGAGTCCAGCGTAGTAAGCAGGGGTACTATTGTCCAACACACAAATGGCAGCGATCTCCGACGTAAAGATTCAACCTGCGTGTCCTCCTGCAGGACAGTATAGGAAGTGAATGTTGGGTTAGCGTATTTGATACGCTGGCAGTTAAAGCCCTTGGCTTCACCGCGAACGAGTACGTCGCAATGAAGTCAAAAGACGAGCGGGTGGCTGCCCTGTCTGTGTTGAGGGGGGTCCGTGTCAGAGCGACCATTAAAAAGCGCGTCAACAAGGACTACGTAAACTACATTGCGTCAGAGCTGGAAGTACTTGACGAGGCATTCTCTTTGTAGGAGGAAGACAAAGAGAATGCCGTCGTCGTCGCTACCAGCGCTGACAGCAGCAATGAAAGCACAGGTCCTCTCGTTGATGAAATAAGCACGAATCAAAAGGTACGGGACTGGGAAAATACCATGAATAAAAAGGTACAGCAGTGGTTAGACTCGTATGAAGAACGTAATCTGTTACCCTCCACACCATCCATCACTTCCTTTACCGAACCGACTCTGTGTATAGCAGACGAGGAAAGTAACGATGCGGTTATTACCGTAAGCAGCAGCGAAGCAGCTATGGTCATAAGCTGTAGCAGCAACAGCAGCAGCAACAACAGCAGCAGCGGTGGTAGTAACCATGGCAACGATATGCAGGCGACGGCAATGAACATAGACAGAATATGGAATCGTGCAGAAGCCATGATGAACCAGAACACCTTCAACACATTGATAGACGCAGCTTGTGTTCGTTATGCATGTAACGAGGTTGAGCGTATATTAGGTTTATCGGAAGGTGAATATTACGTACCGTCTTCCGGTCTAATCAATCACATCTTGCGCTGGGTTGTCATAGCGGTGGAGGAGAGGGTTGGTAAAAGGCAATGGTGTGTCGATATGGCAGACACGATCAGAGCGACCATAGCCAGTGTATATGCAGGTAAGAACGAAGTTCCTGACATTGATTAAACAGGTGTGTCTTTTGTTGTCCCGTCTATAGATCCATAACGGTCTACGCCAACTGCGTGAGGCGTACGAAACCAATGACATCGACGATGATGAGAAACCGTCGCCACAGCGCAAACGCCGGATGCCACCGTTGGCTGCAAACGATCTGCGGGTGAAGCTGAATCGGAAACGGCGCTTTGCTTCACCCGCACCAGCAGCAACGGCAGCAGCAGCAGCAGCAACGGCGATGACAACAGCAGCGCCAATGACACCGCCACCCCCACCGCCGTCGTGTCTACAGACCACATTCGAATTTAGCCCGGCGTCGCCACCATCATCGTCGCCACCGTCGCTGTCATCATCGTCGACGTCATCATTTCAGACGCTAAACAAGTCATTGTTGACACCACCACCACCATCCTCCGACATGCAGCAGCCATGCACCTGCGACCGCTGCTGCGATGAAAACATTATGTTAGAATCATCCCCAAGCAAGCCGAACATTATGAACCCTTATACAGCAAACATCATGATCATAGAAGCAGTGACACATCTAATCATGCATAAATCATACCATACACCTCTGACAGTAGCCGAAGCTACTGTCAACGTATGTGCAGAAGGGTGCACTCGGCTACTGTCGGAGGAGATGCAATCATACCTCATACACGAAGTGGCGTGTTTCATTCCTTGGATGTTGTAAACAAAGGAATGAAACACGCCACATACACACACACACACACACACACACACACACACACACACACACACACACACACACACACACAGTAATTGATTTTAATCGTATATTGTTTAGTGTCTTTAGTAATTGTTATTGATTTTAATCTTATGTATTTAGTTGTTATATATCATTAGTGTCTTTAGTAATTGTTGTTGACTTTAATCTTATGTATTTAGTTGTTATATATCATTAGTGTCACACACACAGAGTAATTGATTTGATTCGTATATTGTTATTGATTTTAATCTTATGTATTTAGTTGTTATATATCATTAGTGTATTTGTTGTCTATGAAATACATATAGTAATCTTTATGCATGAAGAGATCGACTTCTATATATACAATTATTCACACACGTGACCTCTGTCGTGGTGTAAAAACCCACAAGTCAGCCATTATTCACACACGTGACCTCTGTCGTGGTGTAAACCCACAAGTCAGCCATTATTCACACACGTGACCTCTGTCGTGGTGTAAAAGCCCACAAGTCAGTCATCATAGTAAAACACCCACAAGTCGACGTCATATATCATCATCATCAACTTATATATATAGAAGCATATCTTTTCATATCAGTACAGTATATATCTATTTCATAGACAATGTATTCTATTGAATAAAATAGTCAAAATGGAATGGAACGTGTTGTACCTTCATTATTCGCACGACTGACACCCCTCTTCACGAAAGGGAAACCCGTAGCTGATTATGATGGACATAGTGGACAATACTAAGTGAACAAAAGTAGCCAAGTTAGGAACGCCTGTGATTGGTCAATAGTATCCATGTTAGGAACGTCTCTTAATCGTGATTGGTCAATAGTACCCATGTTAGGACCGCCCCTTTTTTAGTAATTGACCAATAGTAATCAAGGTAGGAACGTCTCTTATTAGTGATTGGACAATAGCACCCATGTAAGGAAAGCCTCTTATTAGTGATTGACATGTAATTGACCAATAGTAATCAAGGTAGGAACGTCTCCTATTAGTGATTGGACAATTATTAGTGATTGACATGTTATCCACCTCGCACCTACTATATAGATGTACTGAGAGTCCATTAACTCTCAGTTGTAGATGCAGTCATGAAAAGACATCAGTGTCGTCACTGCGAGGTTGCCTTCGACACGTGCGCAGAACTACAACGTCATGTGCAGAGTATTCACTCGACGCCATCATGCGACTTACATTCATACTCGGTGGCACCACCTATGGTGGCGCCGCGCAGCGACTATGCAAAGAGAGCGAAATACGCATGCGAGAAGTGCGGTGTCACCTTCGGGAGATATAACAACCTACAGCGCCACGTAAGGTCGGTATGTAGAGGTAGTAGTAGTAGAAGCATCGTCTACGCATGTAAGAAATGCGGACGGAAGTTCGAAAGACGTTACAATCTGACCATGCACGAATGAACCGCGTGTACCGAGCCAGTCTACGCGTGTAAGAAATGCGGACGGAAGTTCGAAAAACGTAACGATCTGACCAAACACGCACGAACCGCGTGTGCCGACGTCACCGAGCCACCAGCACCAAAGAGATCAATAAGAGATGACACTACCCCATCCCACCATCCACTCGTTACCGAGGAAGATCCGTTAGACCCACCTGATCGACTTCCCTTCGCCGATACTCTATCGACGGAGTTGCTAGATGTCGTTCGTGCGCACTGGTCTGCTATACGAACCCACGTGTTCAGAGGTCCTCTTCAATGCAGGTACGATTACAGATTAATCACGCTAGACACGACCGACTTCGAACCGTCTTTGAAGATCATGTTCCAGGAACAGACCACCGCGTTCAAGATTAACCTCAGTTACGGGTTCATTCTGAGAAACAAGAACACGGGTCAATACAAGTACTATCATACCTCTTGTAATTGCTGTGGACGCTACCTGGACGAACCCAGTCTCGTCACCAACAGCAAGGACTTTGATAAATTTCTCCAACGCATCCGAGAACCCGACCTCTTGCAATGGGCCATCAATCAAAGACCGGATTCTGCGTGGGTGTGTGAACTCGTGACGAATGTCACTTTTTTCGTTAATCGCATCATCGATCATCCTATAGGATGTGTAGGCATGATCTCTCTACCATCCTACATCAAGAGGAAGAAAAGCATCATCGGATTGGAAACGGAACCCATCCATATGAAGAGGTACAAAGATAACCTGTGTCTGTTCCGATGTCTGGCCCTGCATCGAGGATGCGATCTATATCGATTGGAACCGGCGGTGAAGACGCTCTACGAGACATACGATCGAGATCACGTACCCATGGAAGAATTTACAGGGGTCACGCTGGATGACCTCTATCGCGTAGAGACCACGTTCCAAACGAACGTGTGCGTGTACCGCCTTGTCAATGAGGAGGACGGTAAGTCGACAGCCGAACTGGTTCGTCGATCGTTATGCAAGTACCCCGAAACAATGTATCTCAACCTTCACGGGACAGATTTTTCATTCATCCAAGATGTCTGCATGTACTGCAACTCGTATCGATGTCGGAAGAGCGGTGACTCGTTATGGAAAGAGGCATCGAAGCTGTATCGACACGAGCGCACGTGTACAGGGGGTGTGCGTCGAGTTCATCCTGGTGGCGTTTACCATTCCACACCATCGGTGTTCGAACGTCTGGACGACGAGAACATTCGCGTGGCTGAATCGTTGCGCTACTATCCGTATCGAGCCACCTTTGATTTCGAGTGTTGGTTCGACACGGAACAACTTCCGTCGGACAGTGACAAGGTCCACTGGGTGGCGCGTCACGTTCCACTGAGCGTCAGCGTAGCATCCAACGTCCCCGGTCACGAGCGAGTGCAATGTCTCGTCACGGACGGAGACACCAACAAGTTGGTGAGTAGAATGATGAATATCTTACAAGCGATGAGTGACGCCGCGTACGACAAGATCAAACACTCGTACGAAGATGTCTTGGATCAACTCGCAGAGGAACTGACGAAATGGAACGAAACTGAGAAGGCTGCACAAGACGACGAAGATGAAGAGAATGAGGGTGTCGGTACTTTTTTCGTCATCAAACGCAACAACACTTTCATGTGTCTTTCGACGGATCAGCTGAAATTCCTAGACATGACCAACTACATAGCTCCCGGGTTCAGTTACGACAAGTATCTGAAGGCGTACGGATGCGAGGTGACAAAAGGTCATTTCCCGTACGAGTACATGGACCGTCTGGAGAGACTCGACGACACTGCACTTCCATCGAAACAGGCCTTCTTCAGTCGACTGAAGAACGAAGGTATTTCCGACGAGGATTATGCCAGTTGTCAAGAGGCCTGGCGCGACAATTCCATGACGACTTTGCGAGACTTTCTCGTCTGGTACAACAACAGAGACGTGGTTCCCTTTCTGCAGGCCATCGACAGACAGTTTGCCTTCTACGAACAACGTGGCATAGACATGTTCAAGCAAGGCATCAGCGTACCTGGTCTGACCTTGGTCTACCTGTTCAACGACCTTCCCGAGAAGACCTACTTTACCATCTTCAACGAGAAGAATAAAGATCTTCATCACCTCGTCAAAGATCACGTGGTTGGCGGGGCTTCGCTCATTTTTCATCGCTATCACGAGAAAGGGGTCACCACGCTACGTCAGAACGAGTACGGAGAGGCCGCTCGTCCTTGTAGGTCCATCGTTGGATACGATGCCAATGCCCTGTACTTGTGGTCACTCATGCAAGACATGCCTATGGGATGGTACACGCGACGACGGGAAGAGAAAGATTTCCGACCGGAATCGGCGCAGCTGTACGGTCAGATGGCCGCGGAATGGTTGACTTGGGAATCCGAACGCACGGGACGCGTCATACTACACCAGATCAACGGTAGAGAGAAGAGAATAGGCAAATTACTGGTGGACGGGTGGTGCAGCGAGACGAAAACGGCTTATCAGTACCACGGATGTTTTTTCCATGGTCAATCGTGCACTGGTAAAGAGGTCAACGAGGTCAACGGGAAACCCATGGCTGAACTGCTCGCCGAGACCCGAAGGAACACCGTCAACCTCCGTCACTGTGTCAAAGTCGTAGAGATGTGGGAATGCGAGTGGAAAAAGACGAGACGAGATCCTGTCGTGAAAAAGCTTCTGGATGCTACATTTCCGCGACGACGTCACGCACGATGGACGATGACGTCACAACAGATCCTGAGCGGCGTGCGTGCCAGAACCGTGTTCGGTCTGATCGAGTGTGACCTTCGCGTACCGGAAGCATTGCGAGAACACTTTGCCGAGATGCAGCCCGTGTTCAAGAACATCCGACTGACACGCGACGATCTCGGACCGTTCATGCGCCGATACGCCGAGGAGCACAACATCATGACGACACCGAGACGCATGCTCGTGGGTAGTTATCGAGGGGATAAGATCCTGCTTGCCACGCCTCTGCTGCGATGGTACATGGACCACGGTCTCGAGGTGACGCACGTGTATCAGGTCATCGAGTACGATCCTGTCCCGTGTTTCAGACGGTTCGGCGATGCAGTGTCCACGGCGCGACGCGAAGGAGACGTCCACTTGCACAAGGCCATCATCGCAGACACCATGAAGTTGCTGGGAACTCGGGTTACGGAAAGACCATAACCAACGTGGACCGACATCGCGACGTCAATTATTGCAAGGAGAAGGCGGCATCGCTCTTGGTCAACGATAGGAGATTCCGACAACTCGATTTCATCGTGGACGATGCGTACGAGATAGAGATGAACAAGAAGACCGTCATGTACACCCTACCCGTACACGTGTGATTCTTCGTTCTGCAGTACGCCAAGATGCGCATGTTACAGTTCTATTACGACTTAATCGACAGGTACCTGGAGCGTCCTCTTTTTCAGTACTGCGAGACAGATACAGATTCTGCCTATTTGGCCTTGGCCGGCGAGTCCGTCGACGCCCTCGTGACCCCGGAACTACGAGAACATTACTTCCGGCACCGCTCCGAATGGCTGCCGTCCGAATGTTGCGACGACCATCGGAACGAGTACGTGCGCTGTCGACTCGCCAATAGACCGTGGGTCGGCGACGAGGAGTGCTGTAAAGCGCGTAGGGCGTACGACAAGAGGACACCTGGTCTGTTCAAGATGGAATGGTCCAGCGACGGGTTCGTGGGGTTGTGTAGCAAGACGTACTATTGTTTCGGACCCACCGACAAATACAGCACCAAAGGACTGAGCAAACGCCACAACGACATCGACAAGAACGCGTTCCTGGAGGTGCTCACCAACCGTCGGAGCGGAAGTGGAAAGAACCGTGGGTTCCGGGTGCGTCACTCGACCGTGTTGACGTACGTGCAGGAACGAGCGGCTCTCACCTACTTCTACGCCAAACGAGTGGTGCACGAGGACGGGGTGAGCACGGGTCCGGTGGACGTGTAGAAAAGGACGATGCACTGCGGTCGTCATTCATAAATGACCATGGACGCGCGGTGGAAACATCCTTTCACGTGCATCGTCGCCGGTCCGACGGGATGCCGTAAAAGTACTTTCGTGACGCGTATGCTACGTCACGCTGCTGCGATGATCGATCCTCCTCCCGAACGGATCACGTGGTGTTACGGAGAATGGCAAGAGGCTTACGCAACGATGGACTTGACGGACGTGCGCTTCGAGGAAGGGTTGCCGAGTGCTAGCATGTTCGATTCGTCGACGAGGAACCTCATCGTCATAGACGATCTCATGGCAGAAACGGACGAGCTCTCGACGACGAGATGACGACCATCCTCGACAGAAAGGACCTCGACGACAGGACCAAGGTAACATTGTATAATCAGGTGTTGCAACGATATAACGTCTTGTCCGATAAACACGCCAAGAAACCGACACGAGTGATCGCAGTGAACGAGTCTGGAGCAGGGGCCGGGCCGGGGCCGGGGCCGGGGGCGGGGGCGGGGGCGGGGGCAGAGGAAGTTCCTGCTAGCGAGATAGAGGCCGACGTCGTGGATACCGTCCCCAAGACCATGCAAGGCAAAGCCAGACGTTTGATGGAATGTATGAAAAGAAACATGTCTTGGACCGCCCGCGGCGAACTGATCCACGAGGGTGTGCCGATTGCCGGAAGTAACGTGGTGGATCTCGTGAACGATGTGTTGCGTCAGAGAAAGACCAATCCAACGGGATGGCAACCGTTTGCAAGACAACTCCGTGCCATGAACCTGCCCATGGAGTTGGTCGGTAACGTCGCCAGGAGAGACTACATACGTCAGGCACCGACACCAACCACATCCACTCCAGGTCGTCGTCGAATACCGGCTACTCCTCGCTCTGGTGGTAGCGCAAGAAGATCGCTCAGTTGGACACCCCTCGCTCGTCGACGCGGTCAAATGGAACATTCCATGCTCACCCCACCTTCAGAACGTCAACGCAAGGCACTGGCGTCATTGGCTAGTTGGGAAGACATTTAAGTCGTTGCAACACGTGTCCACAGCTCAGTGCGCACCGCGATGTCGAGCGATCCACAGGACACGTACTACCGTTCCGTCGTCGTTACAGCATTTTGCGTTGGATTTTGCTTGATTGTTGACGCTATAGTTCGAAATCTTACACAACAGTCGCTCTGCAGGGAATGGTTACAGTACTAGATTATCGATCATTCGTCATCGTCGTGGGTGTGGTAGTGGGTCTTCTGGTGTAAGTCAGCGTACTCCTTCTTACTCGTCAAGAACCGTGCTGCACAGTAAACGTCACAACCGTCAGTCCATCGGAACTCTTTTAATGGCACCGAGGAAAGAACGAGCACTTAGGACGGTCTACTTCGATCCGAAAAGGGTAGGTAGTTACGGTGGACCCGATGCCTTGCGACGCGTCACGCGCATATCAAGAAAAAAGGTTGCAGAATGGTTGTCGGAACAGGACGCCTATACCCTACACAAGCCGGCTAGACGTCGTTTCGAGAGACGACGCGTCATCGTGAGCGGTCTGCATCAGCAGTGGCAGGCCGATCTCGTCGATCTGTCGCATTTGAAAAAGCACAACGAGGGTATGACCTTTCTCCTCACGGTGATCGACGTCTTCTCGAAAGTGGCCTGGTGTGTTCCCATGAAGAACAAGTCCGCGGCGTCGTTGGTAGCGGCACTTGACAGCACGTTCAGCAAAGGCTGGCCAAAGATGTTGCAGACAGACCAAGGAAAGGAATTTCTGAATAAATCCGTCCAGGCTCTATTGAAGAAGCACAACATCCATCACTTCTCCACGTACAACGCGGAGACGAAGGCGGCCATCGTGGAAAGATTCAACAGAACGTTGAAGTCACGCATGTGGCGATACTTCACGAAACACCAGACGTGGCGATACCTCGACATCCTTCAGGACCTGGTGCATTCGTACAACAACACCTACCACCGCAGTATCGGCATGGCTCCTTCACAGGTGAGTTACCGTAATCAGGAAAAGGTGTGGCAGCGTCTGTACGGTCACGACGGTAAGGGCGTGCCCAAGTTGCGCGTGTCGGATCGCGTACGTATCAGCAAGTACAAAGGTAAGTTCGAAAAGGTGTACACGGCGAATTGGAGCGAAGAGATTTTCACGATACACGAGGTTCATCCCTCCGCTCCACCCGTGTATCGATTGAAGGACGATCTCGGTGAAGTGCTGGAAGGCACCTTCTAGGAATTGGAGTTGCAGAAAGTGTTGGTATCCCCTGATAAACTGTTCTACGTGCAAGAGGTCCTGGACCGTCGCAAGGTAGGTGGACGAAATCAAGTTTTCGTGAAATGGTTTGGTTACCCTCCAAATTCAACAGCTGGATAGATGCCAAGGCACTGGTGCAGTCTACTATAAAGACTAGCCACGCGTTCGGTAAGACTTCAGTCGAGAAATGACACAAGACACGACAACACGAGACTTCGCCGTCGTCGAACAGGAGGAACAAGAGGACGTAGTAGTAGTAGAGGACAGTACTGACGCGCAGAACGCAGAGGACAGTGGTAGCAGTAGCAGCGGTAGCACTCCTTGGCATCTGTTCGGTACCGTGTGTCCTAAAGAGGAAATAGTCTTTCTGTGTCAGGTGCTCGTCTTTTTACGGTCATTCTCATAAGCATTTACAATCTGTCCACAGGTCACGAGAATTCTAATCTGTGGACGGCTCTGTTGAGTAGTTCTTTGGGTTACCTGCTCCCCAATCCCACGTTGAGACGTAATGGCGACTGATTTCTACCTGACACTGCTTAGCAACGCTTCCATGAAGATGTATCCCAACAATACGTTGGCTCATTACATCACAGACTTACCTCGACTTATCGATCTGACTGGTGAGTGGGAATGCGGGTTGGCAGAAATACAGTACCCGCATACGTGGTACAACATAGGAAAGTACGACACCTGGTTCTTCCTTAACGAGACGATTGCTATCGGTCTAACCCGAGTGCAAGGATCAGTGCTGGATATTACAAGTCTCCCACGACATTGATGGATCACGTCAACAGGGGACTGGACAGTATGGCGACGGATAAGATACGCGCAAAGTTGACCTACAGCCCCGTCACTCAAAAAATGACGATGCACATGACACCAGGCACCGAGTTCACTGTACCTCGCCTCAGTGCGTTGGCAAGAATGTTAGGTTTCGAACCGACGGTGGTCACCAGTCCGTCGTCGACAGCAGCAGCCCCAGCACCACCATCGCTACTAGGATCGGTCATGTCAGCAGCGGTGACAACAGCAGAGACGATAACAACGGACGAGAACCCGAGAGAAGGTGGAAGGAATCTCGGTCTCACACCGTCGGCCACCGTGTTTTTGCCACCCAAAGACACTCCCGATGGTCCGTATACCTACCGTAAAGAAGCCGAACACGTGGTGCAGATGAATCAAGGGTTCGATACCATATACGTTTACACGGACGTCGTGGAGTCTCGTATAGTAGGTGACACTGTCGCACCTTTGTTGCGAGCCCTCCCGGTTGCCGGAAGTCACGGCGAAACGGTATCCGACAGGTTCACTAACATTCACTACGTGCCTCTGTTGTACTCGCACTTCAAGTCGATTGAAATCGATATAAGGGACGACACAGGACGACGCGTGCCATTCGAGTACGGTAGAGTGACCGTGACACTTCATTTTCGACGGCGCAGGATCGGACTGTTCTGAAGATGAATTACAACGAGTATTACGCGCGTCAGGCAGGTCGTGCACTGCCCTACTTCGCTGGTGCTCAATACCAGCGGGGACATGGACTAGGTAGTCTGTTCACCGGTCTGCTGCGCAGCGCCATGCCGCTCATCAAGAGAGGTGCCGTGGCGTTGGGAAAAGGGGCGTTGAAGACCGGCGTGCGCATAGCCGACGACGTCATGTCTGGACAGAGCATAAAAAAGGCAACCAAACGACGCGTCACAGATGCCGGTAGGAATCTGATGCGTATGGTTTTTCCTGGCGTGCGTCCTCGTAAACGTATAAAACGCGCGCCGGCAAAGAAAGGAGTCACTTTAGCAAAGAGACGACGCAAGAGACAGACGTCCACGAAACGCGAGGCTGACATATTCGACGACGATGGCATTCGTACATAAACAGTCGTGTGAAGGAGTCAAGAGCGAGCTGGATCTCTTTACCGTACCCCCCACTCAGACCAGCATCATCGACAGTCACGTAGTAGAACATCAGCCCTTGTCCTCTCTGGACTCGGGTGGACCGATAGAATTCCTCATACCCGGATCGGGAGACGATTACCTGGATCTCGCCAACACGATACTGCACGTGCAGGCGAAGGTGACACGAGCCAACGGGGACGATATCGACTTGGCCGATCCCGTGGGACCGGTGAATAACTGGTTGCATGCACTGATCAGTCAAGCCGACGTCTCCCTGAACAATACGCTCGTGACCCCTTCGACCAACACGTATGCGTATCGCGCCTTCATAGAGACGTTGCTCAGCTACGGTCCCGATGCCAAGGACACGCAACTGACGAGTCAGCTGTGGTACAAGGACACGGCCACTCGCATGGACGCCTGCGAGATAGCCGACGGACCCGCAGCTAACGAAGGGTTCGTGGCTCGACGAGGGCACATCCTGAGGAGCCGTGTTGTCGATATGATGGGCCGTCTCCACGTGGACCTCTTTCTGCAGGATAAATTCCTCATCAACGGCGTCGACGTCAAGATACGACTGGTGCGTAGTAAACCTGCTTTTGCACTCATGGCTGGTGGACTCAACCCCGATTACAAGATACAAATAGTCAATGCCTGCTTGTTTGCAAAGAAAGTCACCGTGAATCCCAGCGTGCAGATAGCACACGTCAAGACTTTGGAGAAGAGTACGGTCAAGTATCCGATGCGATCCGTCGAGTGCAAGGTGTACTCCATTCCTGCCGGCACTCGCTCGCACACGTACGAGAACCTGTTCCTCGGTACCCTGCCGAAACGTCTGGTGCTGTGCTGCATCGATAACGATGCCTACAACGGAGCGTACGACAAGAATCCGTTTCACGCCAAGAACAACGCCATCAGCTTCCTCGCGGTGTACGTGGACGGACGACAGATACCCTCCAAACCTTTCCAGCCGAATTTCGAAGACAACCTCTTTGTCAGGAGCTACATGAGTCTGTTCTCGTCGACCGGTAAGTTGTGGCAGGACGAAGGGAACGGACTGACTCGCAGCGACTACCGACACGGCTACACCTTCTTCGGTTTCGACCTGACCCCCGATCAGTGCGATGGTCCCTGCTTCCATCTGGTACAAAAGGGCAACCTGCGCATAGAAGCTCATTTCCGCAATGCGCTGCTGAACACCGTGAACGTCGTCGCCTACGCCGAGCTCGAGTCCGTGCTGGAAATCGACAAGAATCGCAACATCATCTACGACTACTAAAATGGACACCCTGCAGATTGCTAGACTACTGGCAGTGGACCCGCGCACCAGAACTATATTTCGCGGCGTCGTACCCAGAGACGGACTACCCACTACGATAGACGGCACTCTGCCCGCAGCCTTCGTGTGCAACACCGATGACGGCGACGAACCAGGCGAACATTGGATAGCGCTGTACCTGGACGCCGACGGACGCGGTGAATACTTCTGCTCGTACGGTCTGCCGCCTCGTCACGCGGCGTTCCGCACCTTCCTGAACAAACATTGTTCTGAATGGACTCATAATACCCAGAGGCTTCAGAGTCCTCTGTCTAACGTTTGCGGACAATATTGTGTTGCTTATGTAATGTTTCGTTGTAAAGGTTCTTCTATGAAGACTTTCGTAAACATGTTCCACACTAATCTGGTCAATAACGATTGTCGAGTGTTCGATTGGATGAGACTATTGAAAAAGGGTATACCCTACTATCGTGTATCTTACATAGACTGATGATACAAACAACCTATTCGGCACCTATTCAGTAGCTAATGATTGCCGCGTATTTGATTGGCTTAAAACAGCTGCGATATGGTGGTGGTGGTAGACTGTATTATCGCTCATAGCAGCAGCAGTACACCACATCATCGTTCGAGCCTCTGGCGAGGTGGTGCACCACCCGTAAGCTCGCGACCTCTGGCGTGATGGTAAACATCCGCAAGTCGCCTCTTCATCCTCGAGCCTCTGGCGAGGTGGAAACACCCCTAAGCTCACGACCTCTGGCGCGATGGTCAACATACGCAAGTCGATTCATATATTCATCGTAGTTGTAGTTGTAGTGATATTACACGCTACCCTTGATGTATCGCCATGCTGCTTGTATTATACTCAATAAAATACGTGTGCACTCGTACCATATCGTGTTGCGTTGATTTCTCGTCTCCATTAGTCCCTTTGATAGTTGATATAATTAACGACCCTATTATTAATTAGATGATTACTAATTACCCTATTCTGCTACGTATGAATCGTCACGGTCACTACCTGGTCACTACCTGGAGGTCATAGGTCACCACACATACCAGGTTATGACCGTTATCTCCAGTCGCTAGGGGGCGCTCGTGGTGGATGTAGGTTACCGCTAGGGGGCGCTGGGGCGAGTCACGTGACCGGAAGTCACTTTGCTCTTTCTGCTGGGCGGCTCTTTTGATGTCCCATTCCGCCCCGTATACTACTAGCCTTCGTCAGTTTTCCCACCGTCCAGTGCTTGGCGGCCGTACTGTCGGCGGACATGGAGCGGCGGCTCAAGTACAACACAGGCATCCAACGTGTGCAACAAGGTAACTGCCAAGTCTCGTGCTTTGGGAAGGAGATCTCCGTCTTCTTTTCCAGTTTTGTCATATATCCTGCTTCTCCTTTTTTAGGCACGCACGCACGCACGCACGCACCCACGCACGCACCCACCCACCCACCCACACACACACACACACACACACACACACACACACACACACACACACACACACACACACACACACACACACACACACACACACACACACACACACACACACACACACACACACACACACACACACACACACACGCACGCACGCACGCACGCACGCACACACACACACACAAAAACATTTGTAATTTTTCGCATTATAACTCTTCTTTCTTCAAATATATGTTTCGACTACGTTTTGAAGTATAATTTATAGTGAACTCAACAAAACACAAGTTTTTGAAAGTGGAGTTGTTCTAACTATCGGGAAAACAAAACAAAAAATGTATGTCCCAATAAACCATAGAGAATAGGCAGGATTCAGAGGCGGGTACTCAACGACACATCACATCATGTCATAAATCAACTGAAGGAGAAGTGCCGCGAATTCAATATACCACTCTCTATAGTAATCAGTGACTATGAGAAGGCCTTCGACTCGGAACAAACACAGGTAATACTGTCTTGTCTCCAAGACCAAGGGATAGAAAATGCATACATGCAACTCATGAAAGATATATACACAGACAGCTCTGTGACAGTACATCTTCACAAAGAGAGCGAGAAAATCAACAACAAAAGAGGAGTGCGACAGGGGGATACAAACGCACCCAAACTATTCACATCAACACTCGAAGGTATCTTCAGAAGACTGAACTGGGAGAACAAAGGCATGAAAATAGACGGAGAATATCTTAACCATCCCCGTTTCGCAGACGATATCTTCCTGTGCACCGAAACACCACAAGAACTAGAAATAATGCTACAAGAACACTATGCGAAGAAAGTAACCTAAGCGGCTTGAGGATGAACGTCTCAAAAACAAAAGTAATGGTGGAAGACAACACCCCAATATACGTTAGTAACACTCAGATAGAGAATGTTGAGAGTTACGTATACCTAGGCCAACTCTTCAGCCTTAGGGACAAGAACCAAGACAAGGAAATCCTACGACGAATTACAGCCGACTGGACAGCATATGCAAAACATAGCAACATCTTCAAAAGTAACTTTGCTATCTGCCTAAAAAGAAAGGTTTACAACTCGTGTGAACTGCTAGCTATGACATACGGTGCTGAAACACGGTCATTCACAAAACAAGCTCAGAAAATACTTGCGGCCGCGCAGACAAAACGGAGAGGAGTATGCTTAATATAACATACCATAACAGAAAGACAAACACATCTGTGAGAGCAGAGACAGGAGTCACAGACGTGATAAAAACAACCAGAAGAATGAAGTGGTCTTGGGCAAGACACATCAGTCGACTCAAAGACAACAGATGGACAAAGCGCATTACCACCTGGAGACTGTACTGAAGGAAGATATTAAGAGGAAGACCAGCAAAACGATGGAGAGACTACTTGGATGAGTATTAGAATGAAACCACCTGGCAGAGAACAACGCAAGACATGCAAACTTGGAAACAACATTCTGAGGCATTCGCCCAACCACGTGACAACACGGCTGATATATAGATAAATTGACTCTGTGGACAAACTCTGTTAAGCAGTGCATGAAAGGCTGGAAGCCACGGATATCATTTATGGATATCAGTCAAGCGTTCCAGTGTTTTTGATCATTATGATGTGCCGAGTGATATATCAGCGAGTTTCAAGGCCAAGTGCGAGCACATCACAAAAGAGATAAAAGGTTCGCGCAAAGCGACCACGAATCATTTGAATCATATCAAGGTAAGAATACAATGTTTATTTAGTCTGGCTACTTTGGAACCCGGCTACTTTATGACCCCTGACTGAACCGATATTACCCTTTTCTTTATGCTATATACTATTTGGGACCATACTATGTAGAGTGTGGTTTAATTTATCGCAATATGTACTATATGACAAAACCGTTCTATGTACACTGTGACAATTAAGCAACCAGACAATTAGATACAATACAAGTATACACCGGATAGCTAGACACCAGGAAAAGTAATTGGTCAAATACTATTACATTGCTTCCTATTACTATTAAAATTACATTGTGTTTTATTCAACCTATTATTTGTAAATCAGAATAATATACAGAAAAAAACCCAAGTCTTTATTACTAAGCAAATACGTTAGACCATTCATGCCTTTGTCTACCAGTAAACATTCAGTTGACCAGGTTTATTTACACAGATTGGGCAATTAGTGACATATGCCTATTAAATACGTTTTGTGTAAATAAGGAAGCCAACCAATATGTTATCAAATAACAAGTGCAATTACAGTAGCTGACTGTTGACTGAACCCCAGACTCACCAAACTAAGTGTATTGTGGCTTACTCGCATTCAGTTATCACACCTCAGTAAGTAAGTAACGGACAAGAAGTAACAGGACAAAAATCTACCAATTTAACGAGTGACTGAGCGGCTTGGAGGCAATATAAGCCATGTGTGCCTTATATGGTACCAAGCAAAGAGTTTAGTCATTATACATGGTATCTAAAGCCGGCATTATTTTTATCAAGTAATTCATTCGTCTGTGACAGTCAACCCGTCACCAGACACTCCGTCTAAGGCAGGTAATGAGCAGTCTGACCAGCCACTGCTGACTGGATTTGCTGTCTCCCTAAGTGTATTGGACACACAATGCGATGCTGTGATGAGACACTGACGAGCAGTGCCGTCCAATAACGTAGTAGTAGTTTCCTAGTGCGCCCACCATGGTTGATGTTCAATAAATTTGATGTAAACTGACTTTTACTTTGTTGCCCATTTCACTTACAAAAAAAAAACGAATGAAAATTAGAAGCATTTGTATTTTAATCAACGCAAACAATGACATTTTTATTTGCATTAAAACACTTGCATTTGCATCTGAATCATTTCAAAACCTTGCATTTGCATTTTAATGCAATCATGTCTCGGTGCATTTGCATTTGAGTAATTTCAAACATTTGCATCTGCATTTAAATGCGCTGACTCGCATTGGAACCCAAGCCTGTTATTTAGACTTATATACATGTATAACGAATCACTTTGTTACGTCCACTTATCAACAATTTCTCCCTTCATGGTCGCCAGGCGACCGCACCACTAGCAGACAACACAACTGGACAATACATGACATCTCCCCCATCAGGATTAACATTAACTTAATATCAAAACTACAGTGTCTTCAATTACATCATTAACACAACATATATTATTGATTTCAATCAGTCTCATAGAGGTCGCTAGAGACGGGTTCTCAGCCGGAAACGACAACACAACCGCCGGTTTAGATTGATCTATATTTGGCATGGGAAAAGCGATCCCATCACGACAGCACAGCACCAAAAACTACCTCCAAATTTGGATGCTGGAATGTAAGCTCTTTGTTCCAGACCGGAAGACTTGCACCAGTCATACATAAAATGAAATAGTACAAATGTTGCCTCCTTGGCATCACATTAGCTAGATGGACAGGTGCAGGAAAGACAACTTTGGCAACTTGTGACACCAACAGTGGAGAAAAGATCTGCGACCTGTGAATTCAATGACATGGTAATTGGAGGAACAATCTTCCAGCATAAGCTGATACATAAATTAATCTGGAAGTTCCCGGATGGCAAAACAAAAAGCCAAGTTGATCACATTCTCATAAATGGTAAGTAGCGACGTTCGTTACAAGATGAGAGAACCTAGAGACATATGGACACCAGGAGTGATCATAGCCTTGTGGTAGCTGTCTTGGCTCTGAAGCTGAGACGAGAAAAGCTCGGGGAAAAAGACAGATGCACTTCAATGCTGCATGATTGACTGATCGTGACAACAAACAGAAGTTTAACATTGCTCTCAACAACAGTTATAGTGTGTTGCGGAATTATAATGAAATGGAAATGTATTCAACTAGGTAACGCAGGAAGCAGGAGATACTATCCTTGGCTACCGGAAAAACACAGAAGGAAGAGTGGATATCCCAGCCTACATGGAAGGCGATTAAAGACAGAAACCAGATCAAGAAACGTGTATTGGATGCCAAATCCCAAAAGCTAAATGAAAAGATATCAAGATGATATGCGGACAAACACAAAGAAGTGATACACAGGGCAAGGAACAATAGACGACATTTGCTATAGAGGTAGAGGAAGCAGCGGGCCGACAAGACATGAAAACGCTCCATAGAATCACAAAACGCTAGAATGGTGACTATGCTCTATGAGCTAAGATCAACATGTAAGGTACAATTATGGCAGGCTCATCTCAGATGAGAAAGAGAAAATATAGAGATAAAAAGAGCACTTTCAGAACATCTTGAACAGACCAAAACCAGCAAACACAGCCGATATCCAGGAAACAGAAGACGATATTGATATCAACCTCGATCGGATCATCGAAACTGAAGTTAGAGAATCTATCAAAGCACTCAAAAATGGAAAGGCATCTGGTGAAGACGGGATCTGTCCAGAGATGCTGAAGGCTGAGGAAGATCCTCTGTAAGATTTTGCAGCAAATATGGGACACTGAAGACACCTCTGAAGGATGGAAAATTGCCACTGTTGTCAAACTTCCAAAGAAAGGCGATTATGGGGACTGCAATAACTGGCGGGGTATAACATTGCTTCCTCTCACATGCAAAGTCTTCAGCAGGATCATACTCAGATGAATTTCAGCCACAACTGAGAACATCATCTGCCAGGAACAAGATGGTTTCAGAAAAGGGGAAAGCTGCGTTGATCACATCTTCACCCTCAGACAGATCATTGAACAGTCAGCTGAATGGAACAGCACCCATTTATGCCAACTTCATAGATTTTGAAAAGGCGTTCGACAGCCTCCATCGAGAATCACTGTGGAGAACCCTCAGATCGTATGGGATCCCCCAGAATATCATAAAACGTCTATACATGGACATTGAATGCAAGGTTACTTGTAACAACCAGCTCCCATATAGTTTCAAGGGTGCTTCTTATCACCATTCGTCTTCACTGTTGCCATGGACTAGCTTACGAAAGTGACAACAACAGACAGCAGAAGGGGAATCAGATGGACTCTCACCACCTACCTGGAGGATCTGGACTATGCTGATAACATCAGTCTGCTTTCAAGTCGGCAGAGAGACATGCAAGAGAAGATAGACGGACTGGCTGAGACAGCACAGAAGTTGGGTTTGAAAGTGAACACCAGCAAAACAAAGCTGATGAAAATGAATCACAAGTCAAACGACCCAGTCACCATAAACAACAGTGACATAGATGACGTGAACGAGTTCACATACCAGGGGAGCCAAATAGCAACAGATGGAGACTCCGAGAGAGAGGTCAACTCCAGAATCGCCAAAGCCAACCAGTCCTTTGCCATGCTGAAGAACATTTGGAAGTCAAAACAAGTGGGAACCAACACTAAACTCAGAATATTCAACAGCAATGTCCTCAGCATGTTACTGTAACTAAGTGCTGCAAACTAACAACTAGAATAGCCCACAAAATATAAATGAAAAACCTCTTTCCCAAACTGTGAAGAAGAGTATATGGATATGGCTGGGGCACGTGTGTCGAATGCTATCAGATGCACTGCCGATGGTAGAGTTGGCAGGGTCGTACGGACATGACGACTCGTTGTGCAGGACTGCATCCCGTGGCGGCGATCACAATGTCCCCGTAGACCATGAGGCCCAGCCAATGATCGTCTTGTATGATCATCCTTTTGGCCGTTTGAAGGGATCGTTCGACTTCTCCATTGGCGTTTGGCAGGTACGAGTTCGACGTCACAAGGGTAAACCCATACTGCTCTGCAAATGACTTGACATTTGAAGACGATAACTGAGGGGGGTTATCTGACACCAGCTCAACTGGGATGGCAAATCGGGCGAAGATGTCCTTTAACTTCGCAATACACGCTGCAGATGTAGTGTTACTGAGCTGCAAGATCTAGATCCAAATGGAGTAGTAGTCTACAACTACCATGCAATCTTTCCTTGAGACAAACAGGGGTCTACCGCTACTCTCTGCCAAGGTACTTGTCATTAGTGGCTCCATCTGTTGAAATGGTTTGTGGACTTGCTTGATGTCACGCGTTATCCCCGACCACCACAAGGACACCCTGGCTCGTCCCATGCACTTCGTTATTCCATGATGGCCTGCTGAATCTTGTCCAGAATATCTGGCCTCAAGGCTGTAGGAATGACGATTCTGTCGGCACATGTCAGAAGACCATTGCTGACATAAAGGAGGCTTTTGACATTGAAGAACTCCCTCAGACTTTCCGGTACGTCCTACTCATACTTTGGCCAACCAGTCAATGTATGGATAATAGCTGCCTGGAGAGTTGCATCATCCCTCGAGCGGAAACGCTGGGGCGACATTGGTAGTCTTGACTCCACCATCGACTTCTTCTGCGCCTGATGATGATGGAGTGATGTTTATTGGGCTTCTCGACAGAGCATCAGCTATCACAAAGTCCTTCCCTGGGGCATATTCAGCTTTAGCCCTATATCGCATCATCTGCAATAATAGTCGCTGACATGTCTATCGAGGTCTTTGATGTTGGTAAACGGCACAAGAGGCTTGTGGTCTGTGGACAGTTTAGACCCCTCTAGAAGACAAAGGAATCAGTCGAATTTACTGCATGCCCACACACTCGTTAAGCACTCCTTTTTATTTGTGCATACCGCTGCTCGGCTGGGATCAACGTTCTCAAGCAGAACGCTACAGGCTTCAGCCTCCCACCACCGTGATTTTGTGGAAGCACTCCTTCGATGCCATACGAACTGGCGTCGGCACTCACACATATGAACTTGGTGGCGTTGTAATATGTCAGGATTGGTGTCCATGACACCAACGTCTTCATCAAATGCTTTTTCCTAGGCAGGTCCCCATAACACTAGAGACCAGGAGACTAAGAGGAGACCAAATAGAAGTGTTAAAAATAGTGAACGGTTATGAGGATGTTGACAGGAATATATGTTCTTCAAACTTAAAGGAGGCAGTAGAACCAGAGGACACAACGCAACATTAGTTAAGGAGCAGTGTAGGTTGGACATGAGAAAGAAATCTTTCTCACAGAGGGTGATAAATGAAAGGAACAATCTGCTAAATGATTGTGTTAATGCTAGTAGTGTGGATATGTTTAAAAATAGAATTGACAGATATTTGATAAGGGCGGGCTACACATAGATGAGAAAATTGTTGGACTATCGATAAGCCAATGGCTTCCTTGTCCACCAGCCATCTATAACTTGTTGTTTGGAATGGCAGCACAAACCCCGTCGTCCCCAGAGTGTAGGCCCGGCAGGTGTGAATCTAGAGAGTGGAGCATTCCCATAACTTGTTGCAACAGTGGCACCGTTGTTGGTGCTGGCATGTCCCGAATAGCAGCGACTTTTTGTGTCTGCGAAGATTCCTTCGGCTGAACCTGTGTCACAGGAACTTGAGTTCTGACTGCCTGGACATACCAAACCTGGGGCGGAAGTGTTCGGTACTCGAGTACAATTGGGGAAATGGGTCATGTACTCCTGCATGACCCATTTCATGTACTTATGGGTCATGTACTCGTATTCGTTCTTATACTCAATGTACTTAGATTTTACGAGTACATTTCGAGTATATTTGTGTACTTTCTCAATTGTAGGCTACCAGTTCAGACCATAATCCGTTTGTTTAATTAAGCCAGCAGGATGTCCATAAAGAGTCATTCATCAATTAACCCACCAGTTAGCCATGAAATGCCTTTGGTGCAGTCAGGAGACCATGCCACTTGGCACTGGCTGACAGTGCTATCTGCTAAGAACTGCCAGCTGAGTGTGTAGAGGTTGACTCAAGTAGAAGTTGACTCAAGTCAGACTGCCTCCTACCCCAGTAAAATCTGGTGCCAGCAGTCTGGCTAAAAGGACAAAGGGGATTTTGAGTATGTTGTTTTGACATATGCTAACCCTCTTAACAACCACTAGTCTAAGAGCAGAAAATATAAATTGCAAACTTCTAATATAAATAGATTACAAATTGCAACACTGTTCATGTGATCTTCTCACATCTACCCCTTCAAATGGTGTACATTTTTTTTTTTTTTGGGGGGGGGTAATTTTTAGTTACTGGTAGATTAACTACAAAGCTATTGTTTTAACAGGTATTATTATATCAAAACATGTGGTTTATTAATTGATTTGATTGATTAATTGACTTATTTTATGAGTCGCACCACGCCTGCATGTTTGTAAATTGGAGGGGTTTGTGTAAAAGGTATGTTTGGGGTTCCCATTTGTTTATAGAGTTAGGCATTCGTTTGTATTCAAGTATGAATAATATATATATATATATATATATATATATATATATATATATATATATATATATATATATATATTCATTCATACTTGAATATGAATATATATATATATATATATATATATATATATATATATATATATATATATATATATATATATATATATATATATATATATATATATATATATATATATATATATATATATATATATATATATATATATCTGTATATCTGTATATCAGTTTATTATTTTTGGTTCCCCTTTCATTCTGGCCTACCTGAATGACTAACCTTTCAGTCACCCTAGTGATTGTTCAGTTCACAATAACCTGTCAGTTGTCTATTTCCTCCCTCTTATTTCCACCTGCCAAATACTATCTCTTTGTAACTAATGACTCTTGGGCAGCAAGAATCAACACTAGATGAAATGAAAACTGAATACCAAATAAAACAATTAAACCTAACCTGACACATGCACGCGCACGATGACGTGCACACACGACCACTTACATTGTACATCAGCAGGTAGCAGCAATAAAATGTGCAAACATTATTACAGGTTAATAAAAAAAACAGTATGGGTTTAATAACAGAATAACACACACCCAGTAAAAAATTGGGGCAGTTTTTACTGTTGTAAGCCACATTGATTATCAAATAAATTGTATATTATTTATTTAGTTAAACAGTTAAACATAATTCCATGATAATATCTACCATGCAATAATAATTATGATAGTTAGTTTATTATTGAAGGTTCCAATGGTATCAACGGGTAGTTTGTAATTTCAATATTAATTAATGGTATTTTCAAATACCATTGAGGGTACCATTCAGTTAAACGTACCATTCAGTTTACTACTGCAAGTTCAACGGGGTACGGACATTTCCCCCGGATGTTCCCCCCTCTATATATTGCGTAGGCGAACGCCGCCCCCTCTGTATTTTTTATCATGTATTTTAAAATTAATAAAAATTAATGTTAGTGAAAATATATACACAGTGATCGAACCACATAGTCTGTTTAAGGTCTACATACGTTCAACGCTATCCAATGGTAATTTTGTGAACTTTCAATATTAATGAACGGTATTTTCAAATACCATTTAGGGTACCACTGAATTGAAGGTACCATTCAGTTTACCAATGAAGGTTCAATGGTATCACCGAGTCTATAAGCCTTGACTCGTACACAGAAGAAAAAAAGAAGTATCCAATGGTATTTTTTTAACTTTCAATAGTAACGAATGGTATTTTTCCAATACCGCTGAGACTTGCCAGTTTCTCATTGAAGCTCCAACGGTATACAATGGTATTTTGTAAACTGTCAATTGTAATGAATGGTATTTTCAAATGCCATTGAGAGTACCACTGAGATCTACCGATTTACCATTGAATGTTTCAATGGTACTGAATGATACTGAATGTTATTCAATGGTATACCACTGACTCTTTTTTTGTATGGGAATTACCATCCCATGCTGCTGCATCCACCGTTGAGGCATTGTGGGTTTTAACTCCAAATTCCTAGCGGTACCAGCAGTCTTCTCTAGCGTAAAATCATCTTGCTCCATCTGTAGTTTCTATGACAGTTCTTTGTTTGTCATTCCCACGATAAGCCTATCTCTGATATTGTCAGACTCATGTTCTCCGAAATTGCAATATCTTGCCAAATCATGCAAACTTCGTATGTATAGCTCATCCGATTCTCCTGACAGCTGACTTCTCTGGTTAATTTTTTTCTTTAGTGTATGACGTTTCTCTTCCGCACAAAGTAGCCATCGAGCTTTCCAATGAATACGTGTAGTTTCGTTGCAATTCGAAGCATACCGAATCGATCACCACATTCTAGCCATTTCGTTGGCTTGTAAAGTCAAAATTCTTCGGTGGACTGAATTTTGGCATTATGCGATTCACGTGGGCGATATTAAAGGGTGTCGACGATTTTGCGAATTTGGCAGTCTCTATTAACACGACTCACTGACTTTCCTTCGTCTACGTGTTGGGTTAGACCTTTTGACTTGTATTAAACACATGTATATGAAACGCTTTATTACGTCCACTGATCGACAATGCCTCCCTCCATGATCGCCAGACGGCAGCACCACCAGCAGACAACACCACTGAACAACACAAAATATAATATACTCTGAAAGGAATGCCAGACTGAAAATATAAACACAACAATTTGTAACCGAGTTATGCTTTTACCCCGACAGTTCTGGCGTGCAGGCCTGCCTGTCTAGAAAAAACGAGCTGTATAATGATGTCTATGGCCTGTCTAGAAAAGACGAGCTGTATAATGATGTTCTACGGCCTGTCTAGAAGAGATGAGCTGTATAATGATGTTCTACGGTCTCTCTGTATTCAACACACATATTGCTTTCGTAAATGTGACGATGCTGAATGTTGTACACCGCTGATGTCTGCAACCCATGTTTCTGGTAGATCCAACTCTGGATGATACCAATGAGCACTTGAAAGAATTCCTTGAGGTGTTTGGCGACGACACAACTGAGGCTGACAGACCTTCACATAAGACATAATATTATACAATGTGATTGACTGTATCCATCTTAACCAGATAATCTTAAACAGGTGATGGTGCGCACATGGTTTTGCGATAAGTCCCAAGGCAAATTGAATACATATAAGTATGTATATATATTTTTGCAATAGACAATACACACAATTGCAAAATGAAGCGGTTTAGCTGAACAAATAGTAATATTTTTAATAAAATGGTGATTTAAACTGAACAAATAGTACTATTTTTGATAAAATTGTGATTTTAACAATGTCATGGTAAAAATCATATTAATTACAAAATAAAAAAATATTACTCTTTGCTCTGCCATACTGCTTCGTTGCGCAATATGACATATTGTTTGTTAAAATAAATTAAAAAAACTTGACATCATTTAAACTTTCCATGGAATTACCGCAAAACCACCCATCAGCATTTCCGAGATTATTTTGTTACCATGGTTACGGTCACGCAAATTGCATATTATGTCATGCGTGATCATTCATAACTATAATACACTATCAACTTGGATGAGATGAGTAGTTTTAAGATATGACATAAGTTTACAATAACCTATCTGCCTGTAGGTGACCCCTTACATCCATTGATTTGAACAGTTGCCGTAAATAGAGTTGGTGTTTTTCTCGGGAAAAACAGGACTGTATGAAAATCCCAGAACAAAACTGATATTCAGTGGTATTTTCAGAGTCTCCGCAGACATACGTGGAACAATCTATTCCTTTATTTGATGTCAAATGCAACTCATTCCTGACATGTCTTGTGTTACTATTCCTGTGAGCATTATAGAAGAGCTGAAAGAACAAAGTGTTAATTTTGTTAAAGTACCTGTGTTATGGCAATATGTCTGAGATTACATTTAAGCAAGTTAAAGTTAATTGGTAATAATGTAAAATTATTGCATTAGGTACGTATTGACGGTAGCGCGTAACACTATTGATAGTAGATAGCTTGGTAGTAAATAGTATGTATGAACATAGCAAAATAAATTGCGAAATAAATTCGTTTTAAACATAGTTTAGCTCCTCAGGTGTGACGTACATCAGACCGGCCAACGTGGGCTAATGCATCATTGACGCTCCTGGAATATCTTTCTATTAAGAACGTTGTCTTTAATGCTCCACCCTCAGATCTTGCGAATATCAGATCAAGATATCTGAACTTTAATGACATAGGAAGATATTACTGGAGAAAATATATATGCAAGTCATTCTATATGGACCTACTTTGCCAAAGTTTTTTCGGCTCGTCACCTATTTTTAGGCAGTCTTCGAAATGGTCACTGACTCTTGGAGGGTTCCCCAGGTCTTATTTTCAGGTACTGTAATGGCTACTAGCGCCTATTTTTGTGAAACGACTTGCTTGCTATGATAGCGAATTGTAGTTATTTTTGTTGAATGCACTTGTTGTAAGTCGCTCTGGATAAGAGCGTCTACGAAATGACTAAACTGTAAATTGTGGCCTAAGCCATTGTTACTGGAGTAATGCGCTTGCATACACAGTGCCTATAATTCTGAGAAATAAAATGCCAAGGTAAAATGTGCCTCAAATAGACACTCATTGGTGGCATTACTGCAGACACCCGACATTAACCACAGAACGCACACACTCATAAATGATATGACTGGAATGATTTAAGATATTTATTAACAGAGATTAACTAAATGACAATAGACTGAGCTGAACGAATCAGCTAAACTACTAACAGAATTATGTTGAGTCCTGCGAAAACGGTTTAGGTCTGCGAAATCCGTCGAGATCTTGCTGCGAGATCGACCGAGTTCTGCGAAAACCGTCGCTTCTTGCTGCGAGATCGACCGAGTTCTGCGAAAGCCGTCAAGTTCTAGCACAGACGAACCAGAGTAGTCTCAAACATAAGTGCAATTGAATAGGCATATTCACAGGTTTGTTTCAAGGGCATCTGCAGGTTTTTTCCAGAGGGAGCAAAATTCTGCTGTCTGATTTCGACCAGAAACCTTTACTCTTACCAAAATGTACATATTTCAATTAACAATAATAAAAAAATTGTATATATAGTTAATTAACAAATATACTAGGTGATCTACTCAACACAAATAGTAAACAACCTACTCACCATAAGACCTAAATTTTACAAACATCCCGATCCAGGGGGCATGTGCTCCCCTTGCCCCCCCCCATCCTGACGCCCAGGGTTTGTTTGTAGAAGCCATCGGCTGTGAAATAGTACGACTAGAAGAGTTTAGTATGCAGAAGCATCCTTAGAATTGCTCTGCTATTGTTTTGGAACAGTTGGATGTGACTTTTGGTGTTAGATTAGAACATAGGACTCTTAATCGAGAGAACCCGGTTATGAATACTCGTGCTGCTGTTTCGAAACTTGGGTAATTTCGTTCACTCCACTTAGCCTCAGTTAACTCAACTATATAAATGAGCACCTGTCAACGAACAGTGGTGGCTATGTCAACGAATAGTCTACGCGCGCAGTAATTGCAGTGAAGCTGAATGCTTCCCAGAGAAAGTTGGTGATGGCCATGGATGCAAAGTGAAAGCTCTGAACGTGGACTATGGACTGGATACCGAGCTATACAACACTGTGCCTTTTACTTTTAAGGTAAGCCCCAACATGCGTTGTCACTTCGTAAAACAACTTCGGACCCGGCGCTTATCTAATGTTATTTTCACAGTAAACAAATAGCGTTAGTGACTAATGCTGGCCTCATTGTACAGGCTATTTATAATTGTGTAACCCATTTGGCGGCGACAATACGTGACATAGGTAAGTATTACTCAAGCCACGTCAAGTTGTGTTGCTTAATAGCCAACACGTATCAGTTACTGTACTGTACTTTGCCAGGCACTTAAATCACAAGTGAACGTACTCGTAAGCATGTCGTAATACTGCGTACAGCACAAAGACACCGCTACTTGTTTAACTTTATGACATAGACGTCGACAAGATTTGCTAGTGCAGTGCATCGCGATACCGAAGCTGTCACCCGAGCCATGAGGAGCAAGCTGTCCCCGGTCCACATCCCCGATGATGTGTCCATCTGGGATTTGATTCGGGAAAGACTGCAACATCACAGCGAGAGAAACAGAGTCGCTTTGGTGAGTCTTACGTAAAGTGTCCTTGCTACAAGTCGAGTCGGGGTCACACAACGAAACATGTTTAGCCGCAGCTCGCTCGTTCATTTGTTGTTAAATGCTATTATAGTGATTCTCAAACGTGTTTAAACCATTGCACCATATTTCACAGATTGTTTTCATGACGACCCACATTCGTACTGGTTACAAAATAACTATTATTTACTTTAAAGATCATATACAAATATTCCAGAAATCGTGATATATGAAAACAAACAGTTGCATTAGTAGTTTTGAATTCCTTAACAAGTAATATTACTGACTACTCTTCAATAAAAGCAAATTATATTAGTAACAAAGAACCCGGAGTCGATGTGTGACGTCAATGTGGCCAAACGAAGGCCCCCAACGAACATCAACAAACATTGTCATTCCAAAGCAACGCAGAGCATCTGTGTACGTTATCAGCTTATATGTTACAGTGGGATAAAAACAATGAATTTGGGTGTGACATCACCTTCATTATTTGAAACATTTGATTATATATATATATATATATATATATATATATATATATATATATATATATATATATATATATATATATATATATATATATATATATATATTATATTCCTAGCAGTATATGCTTAAAGACTAATTGTCAGGTAAGTGACGTCAACACAATGTGAACGTTATCAGCTTATATGTTACAGTGGGATAAAAACAATGAATTTGGGTGTGACATCACCTTCATTATTTGAAACATTTGATTATATATATATATATATATATATATATATATATATATATATATATATATATATATATATATATATATATATATATATATATATATATATATATATATATATATATATATATATATATATATATATATATATATATATATATATTCTAGCAGTATATGCTTGAAGACTAATTGTCAGGTAAGTGACGTCAACACAATGAGTACGTTATCAGCTTATATGTTACAGTGGGATAAAAACAATGAATTTGGGTGTGACATCACCTTCATTATTTGAAACATTTGATTATATATATATATATATATATATATATATATATATATATATATATATATATATATATATATATATATATATATATATATATATATATATATATATATATATATATATATATATATATATATATATATATATATATATATTCCTAGCAGTATATGCTTGAAGACTAATTGTCAGGTAAGTGACGTCAACACAATGTGTATTAACGTTTCAGATCGACGGGCCGACCGGCCGCCGATACACCTACCGTGAATTGCTCGCGTCTATTCGCAATGTTAGCAAAGCCCTCTTGCGGCGAGGGTTTCAGAAAGGCGACATCTTGTGTATCATCTGCGCCAATTGTTGTCAGTACCCGATGACGCTGCACGGAGTTATATCTATTGGCGGAACTGTGACGACTTGCAACCCGCAAAGCACTGTGGGTACGTCGATGGATTATTTATAGCGTTGAGAGATAATGGCTGCAGACTACCGATGTACAGGCTTCTGGAGTATGTTTTATTAGTATCAGGCCAGCCTAATAAAATAAGTTAATTATGCACGCACACACGCACGAACGCGCATAAACTCGTGTGCTTGCGTGTGTATGTGTGTATTGGTGTGTGTGTGTGTGTGTGTGTGTGTGTGTGTGTGTGTGTGTGTGTGTGTGTGTGTGTGTGTGTGTGTGTGTGTGTGTGTGTGTGTGTGTGTGTGTGTGTGTGTGTGTGTGTGTGTGTGTGTGTGTGTGTGTGTGTGTGTGTGTGTGTGTGTGTGTGTTTGTGTATGTATGAATGTACGTATGTGTATGTGTGTGTATTGTATTTTGTTTTATTGTATTGCATTTTATTCAGCTTCAGCAGGTCCAAAGACCCAGTAACAGGGCTGATAACAAAATATAAAACAGTAACTCTATATAATAAAACAGAAAGAACAATACGTAAAAAGGGTATAAAACCACATAATATCTACATTATTAACACAGCAGGCTAAAACGTTAGCATTATACATAGAACTGTTTTTGAATTTCAGATCTGAAGTTAATGGCTCCTATAAATGTATCACAAGCGGTTTCACTTAAATACAATGTGTTGAAAGTTGTCACAAATGTATTTAAAACGAGTATTTCTTAACGTTGACTTTTCTGTTTCTGAAATTCTAAAAGGAGTGAAGCTTCGTAGATATTTTGCAGGACAGTGATATTGGGTATTTCCTATCAGATACGACGAATCTAGACGAGAGTGCACACACTTACTTAGGTATACGAAGAAGATCAGATCTGCAACTGAGGGTAGTCTAAAATGATGGAAAATCGCAGAATAATTCTCAGTGGAGTACTCTATTTTGGATTTGTAACAGAGATATATAATTAATTGTTTTTAACTGGTTCGATAGAAGTACGTTGCTAAGGATTCCATATAACACTGCAGTACTCCAACTGGCTTCTGACTAAATATCTATATACAAGGAAAGCAAAACTTGTCGAAATCTTAAATGTTGTGCAGACGCGCTTAATAAAACAACACATCTTAAAGACTTTAGAGACATTACGAATAATGTGTTCTTTAAAATTCACGGTGACCCTAGGTAGAAATTGGCTTAGGATGATGTACTGAAAGGATAAGCATTCTTTTTGTTAGTGAAAGTCAATATGCAGCATTTGTCTGCATTAAGTTTGAGGTCAGGTCTCACACCAGAGGCACACACTGACATAATTTCTCTAAACAGTTTGGAATCACCAGCATACAGTGATATTTCACATCAATCGACATGATTAGTGAGATCATTAATATACAAGATAAACAAAAGTGGACACTGTGTGAAACTTGTAGTACACCGGACAACTGCAGCTTCCAGTCAGATGCAGTGTGTGTGTGTGTGTGTGTGTGTGTGTGTGTGTGTGCGTGCGTGCGTGCGTGCGTGCTTGCGTGCGTGCGTGCGTGTGTGTGTGTGTGTATGGCGGGGTGTACATTTGTACGCATATATGCATGTGTATGCATGCGTGTATGCTTGCACGCACACACACATACACACTCCGTATTATATGTAATACTGAATACTGACTTTACAGATGACATCAGAAATCAACTGCAGGATTCCGGAGCTTGCTGGATTGTAACTTCATTGGACAATATCGCCAAAGTCAGAGACGCCGCTCAAAGTTTAACAGATATTAAGGTATCATGTCGGTGTGTTTTTTGTGAGTTTTTAATTATGACATTGCGATGGTTCAAACCTAACTGTAAACAGGTCTAAATGCATGTCAAAATTGAGATGAAGTATAAAGTGCCCGCAAAACACTGAGCACATCAGAGTGGCTCGTTTTCCCGAGAGTTGCCAAAAGGAATGGTTTGTTTAGTGTTGTAATTAAGTCTTTCAATTTGAGACACAGGTCGTGTCTGGTTGGGTCAGTCACTTGGGTGCGGCTTTTTGGGGTCAGCGACTCGAGTCTTTCTTCTATGTCTAATGAGTTGACTTGAGTTAGTAGCTCGATATATGCTGTCCTTCTCCGTTTATTTACGCAGGTAACGCCAGGTATTTAGTTTTCACGGTCAGGCAGCGAGTGAAGCCGTAGTTTCAGTTGGGGAAGATTTGTATCGAGTCGAATTGAGTCTTCGAAAGTGTCGATTCGTGTCAAATGTTCCATCTGATATCTGCGGATCCAGTGGAATCCTTTTGGGCTTAAGTTGACTCATCATAACAAAGGAACTCTGGTTGCACTTGAGTAATTGAAATGAGTCATTTCGCCACTGTTCAGCTTACAAACTAAAGAAATGCCGAGAATACAGTGTATACAATAACGAAAATCAGCGCTCGGTCACCAGCCAGATACATCACCATCACCTGGGCATCACCACTTCATATGGTGCCTGAGAAGTCCGGTGGCTGCACGTTCATGATTTTGCAGCCCAGTTGTCCGATCGGACGGTTTTCTCGAAAATCGACCTCGTCATAGGGTACCACCAGATCCCGATTTCTGTCAACGACGTACACAAGACGGTTCTCGTCACGCCTGTTGGCCTATTCGAATCCCTACGTACGCCGTTCGGGTTGTACAATGCCTCACATTCTGCTTAACGCCTCACGGACAACGTGCTCCAAAGCCTAGACTTCCCCCTCGTCTACCTCGACGACATACTGGTCGCCAGCACGTCCGTGTAGAACGTCGGCGCCACCTTCGCCTTTTGTTCAAGAGGTTAACCGAACATGGACTCGTCGCCAACGCCGAAAAATGCACGTTCGGTGTCGACACCATCGACTTCTAGGCCACCACGTCACCGCTTCCGGCATCGAGCAACTGCCCGATCGCGTCGACGCCATCAATCGGCCAATGGATAAAAAGCGACGGCAGGCGTTTTTGGGAATGTTGAACTTTTACCGCGTTTCGTTTCTAACTCTGCCAATCTTCTGATCCCGCTCCACAACGCACTCAAATGTGTAGGAAAGTCTCTGACATGGACGAAGGCGATGACCAACGCTTTTCGCGCAGCCAAGACCGCCTTCGCCTTGGCTGGTGCTACACTTCTTGTCCACCCAAAGCACGCGGCTCGACAAATATTACCGTCAGCTATCGGCGCATCGCTGGAACAGTACATACACGGAAATTGGCAGCCACTCGTCTTCTTCTCAAGGACACTCAACCCCACCGAGGCGAGACATAGCGCCTTCGGCCGAGAACGGTTGGCTACCTACCAGGCCGTGCGTCATTTCCGTTACATCCTGGAAGGACGCATTTTTCACGTTTACACGGATCACAAACGTTCGCGTTCAGCAGTATAGTTTCCCTGCGACAGACTCGCTACCTCTCGTTTATTGTGGAATTCACAACGGATGTACGGCACATGTCTGGGAAGGATAAAGTCGGTGCAGACGCACTCTCTAGAGTACGCTTTGAAGATGACTCGCCATCTCCCATCGCCGTCACGGCACAGGCGGAAGATCCCAACGTGCAAGCATACAGATCGGCTGTTACGGGACTCGTTTTACGGGATGTCGAACTGGCGACGACGCATTTTTGACAGTATACACGGCCTCTCAAATCCGGCAGTGAGCACAACATGAGCACACATTTCGTCTGGCACGGTATGAACGGTGTTTAGAGTGTCCAGGATTTCATATTAGGGCGAGGGTCACTTTCTGCGATCAACTTTGAGCAGATTATATCACTGAATATTAATTGAGCCTCTCCTATTCACAATTTCAATTCTAGCAATATTACTTATTTGGCCCTAAAAGGGTAAATGGCAAGGTGAGTAAAAGTGCAAAATATTAAAACCATAGACTCATTACATGCTAAATTACTACAATATTTCGAGGCATACAACATATGTATCAGGAAACAACAAATAGTATTGATATACTTTTTACTGCTGTCAGTTATACTGATAAAGGAACATATCATATGAACTCCAGGCGCATGAACCAAGATGGAATACTGGTAGATGTACACATGTCATGCTTGAACAAGTAGAATAAACAATTAGAACAGTTTATTCTAAGACAGGGAATTGAGTAGAAGCATCCTTCTGTGATGTTTCCTGGCATACATGACAATGATTTTATATGTGTTTAGTTCTATGTTTTATGGACAAATAACAGAACAAGGGCATTGTAGTGATCCTCTCCCATGGTGCTGCGTAAGGAGAATTCGCTCTTTCAACTCCACACGATGTTACCGAAGTAAGAAGTAGAAATTTAATGATTTTGGTGATGTTGGGAAATATAGTTGGGCATGCCCTGCTATCTGCTAAGGTGTCTGAAAGAATCTGGCCTACTGTCCTGGCAACTCCACATGTGCTGCCAAAGTTTGACCTCCTAGTGAAATGAATTCGGGGATGGCAAATCTTCCTTATAATACTTCAGCATCTATTCAACTGTTTCTTGTTCCATCGGGCCAGTAACACGTGAAGAAATACATTTCAAACATCGGATTGATTAGCTAGCTAGGTCTCTAAATCGTGAATTAAATTCCATAATAATTGATCCCAAAATGGAAGGAAATTGTCCTTTTGAAATGTTGTGTAGGTGTGTCTGCAGGCATATGGTTCCTCTGAATTTGGCACCTACATCGTCTAGGGATCTCCAACGAAACAGTGGCCATGTCAGCCGTTTTGGCTATACAGGAATAAAACAATGTCACATTCTTCATCTTTCCTGGCGGCAAGCAGGAGAGACTTCACACGAGTCACCATTTGGAATCCTTGGACAATGTCCAGTGTTGAGCCCTGAAGTTTGAGACACAGTCCTTTTGTGTAGCCAAATAAATGGCGCAGTATTTGAAAAAATGCTATGAAGGTGGAATCTGTAATTGTGTTCATTAATCCAAATGCTTCATTAACTACTTTGCTATCCCAGTTGGTTTCCAGGCAGACTATTGCCTCAAGATAAATAAGTAGAGGTTCATAAATGTCCTGAAAGTCCTGTAGTGCAGTGTGCTTCTCAACCCATCGTGTTGCACGGAAAACTTTTAATTTATTTTTGTTGATACTTGTATTACGATCTGACTTGGCCCTATCTCTGTTTACTTGTTCAGTTGCCTCCTCCAACCGTCTACTTCTCTTGAGGGAATATTTAAAGAATATCCTCAGTTCTTTCAAAGTTTCTAACATCACATGGACCTATTTCAGCTTACAATTTTAACTAACGCCAGGTCGACGTCATGGCTAGAACAGTAGTGGTCGATTGCTCGTGGCGCGTGCTTGACAAAAAGTGCTGCACAACCTTTTTGCCTCACTGCCAGGTTACCAGCACCATCCATGGCTTGGGAGCGGCAAAGAAGAACATCAAGGCCAACCCAAGTTAATTACTTAACAATGTGTTGACACAAGGCCTCACCAATGATACTTTCACAAGAAATAAATTCTAATAAACGTTCCACTGGTTTATTATTTACTTTGTAGCGTAATACCAGTCCCAGTTGCTAGTGTCGCTTACTTCATCATATTGAAACCCATAATAAGCACCTATTCGCTGACTCTTCACCTCCTGCACGATCACGTTCTGGATCATTTCCTTAATGCAGAGTAACAGGTCATTCTGGGCAGTCTTTGATGTGTAGCTTGCATTTTTCTTGCAGGTTTTCACGTGGTATCGCAGTGTCGTGTCTCCAGCAGCAACACGAAAATCAGGCACATATTTGAAGTTCTCCTTGTTGAAACTGCTAGAGGTGTCACCATCTCTATGCCCCCTCAGAGCGATGCCAGGCTGGCCACAAAATTGTAGGCATTACACCAGAGATTTAAAAATTATTCTGTTCTGTTCTACTTGTTTTGTGTTCGCGTCTGTAATGGTGCCATCAATTCTGCAGGATCCATTAATGTACGTTTTCTTGAAGTCTTGCCATGGATGTATTGTGGTAATCACATGCGGCGTGAACCTTCAGATCCGCAATGGCATCTTTCCAATTCCTGTAAGGTTCTAGGATTAGCTTCCGTGGGCGACGATGTGAAGTGTCTGGAAAGAGCATACACGCAAGGCAATATAAACCATCATATTTCTCTGAATAACTACTGAAGTCAAAGTTATTGAGCCATCCTCTACAGTAATACATGTTCATATAAACACATATGTACCTCTCATTCTTATACTCTCTAGCGGGGAACTTGAATGTGTCAGGTGCCTCTCTGTTCGTGATGAGATAAACCTTATTATCATCGCTGATTTCATTTTGGATCCAGTATTGTTTTAAATCAGCATGGGTCTGAGTGTATCATTTTATTAGTTGCAGAATACAGTAAGCCATTTGTAGGTGTACTGGCGTGACATGTTTTCGTGATACTACGGGAAATAAAAATGGCGTTTTGTACCTGTATTGGTTACAATGTAACTCAAATTCGCCCAAAAAAAGGACACATTTATTTTTATTTCCCGTTTGTATAATTAAAACACGGACAAATTCTTGAAGAAATTTTTGTACAAACGAGCTTTCGAAGCGAACACTAGTTTGTTGTTATTTACGTTTATTTTGTTATAAACGCTCAAACTTACATTAACTCGAATGTGCGCTTGCGAATGCTAACTTAGTTCTCAGTTTCTCCACTAGGCCAAACAAGTTTCGCATGATGTATTTATTTTGCCAATTATTTATGAACAACAAGCCTTCAAGTGTCTCAATATGGCGGAAGGACTTCCATTTTATTTTTCGTTTTTCAATCATCTCCCGATATCCTGATTTCACATAAAAATTCCCGTTTTGTCGTATTTAGTTCTACGGTATTTCTTCGTTGATATTCAAGTGTTTGGCTTTATTAAGTGTATTTACATACGCCGGTGCGATTTAAGTTAATGAGTTATGGATGAAAGTAAACTCAACAAAGCCAAAAACATAAATATTACTTCACTTAATCAATGTTCACTCTTTCTCTGGCGGCCGGTTGTAGAAACAAAATATCCCGGCATGAAATCCCATGACCATGTGGGTGCTAATCTCCCACTATTTGCTTATGTCAACTTTGAAGGTCTACTTCGTTCACATATATCTATTTTGTACATCAATAAGGGCCTGATATAATAAGTTTACTAGACAACAATATGCTCTCTCCCTGTGATGGATCCAGGTTGCTACATGATTTTCTGTAGTTATTCATTGAACATTTGTCGGCATGTTCCCAGCTTTTTTTTTTGAGGGGGGCCACAAGTCGGGTGACTCCCGCAAATCCTCGCCTGCGCCCTATTACAACAATTTGCCACGCCACATAGCCGTTTAGATCATATACACGTCGACATTGTTAGTTCGTTTCCACCGTCACAAGGGATACCCTACTTGTTCAAGATCGTCGCTGGGTTCACGCGGTGGCCCGAGGCGATGTCAGACACCAGGGCGTTTTTCGGCGCACGAACCCTGCTAAACGACTGGGTGTCAACTTTCGGCGCACCAACTGACATCATACCGTGGTAGGCAATTCACTTCCGGACTGTGGATGGAACTCGGCAAGCTGTTGGGACATTGCCTCGCCGCACGACAGCTTATCACCCGCAGTCCAACGGCATCGTGGAACGTTTTAACGACAGTTGAAGGCGTCGTTCAAGACTCGCAATGGAGAGATGAACTACTGGGCTTCCACTCCGAGCCAAAAGAGATTTGGGATGAGCGTCTACCGAACTAGTCTACGGAAAGACATTGCGTCTTCCAGGCGAGTTTTTCGATCCGACAGATCACGTGACGAGTACGACTGTCGACGCAGCACAAGTACTTCCGCGACTTCGTGACGCGATGCGTCAGCTGCGGGCCAAACCGACAACATACCACCGACAGCTTACCTCTCGAGTGCCCGGGGTTTTGCGCACATGTACATTCGTTTTTATGCGTCACGATGCTCACCGAACGCCCGTACATTGCCTATACGACGGAACACTGAAGGTGTTGACGCGCGGTAACAAATTCTTCGCGTTGGACATCCGCGGTCGGACGAACACTGTGTCTATCGACCAGCTCAAACCAGCATTCGTTGACGCTGCTTTCGAGCTCACAAGCAACCCGGCTACGACGTTGCAGACTCGCACGCGACCTCCGTCAAGATTTTCACCGACAGGCCACTTCGACTACATCGCCGACGACGCGGGCGTCCGCACTGACAACCGTCCGACCAACGACGCTCTTCGGTCGCTATGTGGGCGACGATGTGAAGTGTCTGGAAAGAGCATACACGCAAGGCAATATAAACCATCATATTTCTCTGAATAACTACTGAAGTCAAAGTTATTGAGCCATCCTCTACAGTAATACATGTTCATATAAACACATATGTACCTCTCATTCTTATACTCTCTAGCGGGGAACTTGAATGTGTCAGGTGCCTCTCTGTTCGTGATGAGATAAACCTTATTATCATCGCTGATTTCATTTTGGATCCAGTATTGTTTTAAATCAGCATGGGTCTGAGTGTATCATTTTATTAGTTGCAGAATACAGTAAGCCATTTGTAGGTGTACTGGCGTGACATGTTTTCGTGATACTACGGGAAATAAAAATGGCGTTTTGTACCTGTATTGGTTACAATGTAACTCAAATTCGCCCAAAAAAAGGACACATTTATTTTTATTTCCCGTTTGTATAATTAAAACACGGACAAATTCTTGAAGAAATTTTTGTACAAACGAGCTTTCGAAGCGAACACTAGGCAATTCACTTCCGGACTGTGGATGGAACTCGGCAAGCTGTTGGGACATTGCCTCGCCGCACGACAGCTTATCACCCGCAGTCCAACGGCATCGTGGAACGTTTTAACGACAGTTGAAGGCGTCGTTCAAGACTCGCAATGGAGAGATGAACTACTGGGCTTCCACTCCGAGCCAAACGAGATTTGGGATGAGCGTCTACCGAACTAGTCTACGGAACGACATTGCGTCTTCCAGGCGAGTTTTTCGATCCGACAGATCACGTGACGAGTACGACTGTCGACGCAGCACAAGTACTTCCGCGACTTCGTGACGCGATGCGTCAGCTGCGGGCCAAACCGACAACATACCACCGACAGCTTACCTCTCGAGTGCCCGGGGTTTTGCGCACATGTACATTCGTTTTTATGCGTCACGATGCTCACCGAACGCCCGTACATTGCCTATACGACGGAACATTGAAGGTGTTGACGCGCGGTAACAAATTCTTCGCGTTGGACATCCGCGGTCGGACGAACACTGTGTCTATCGACCAGCTCAAACCAGCATTCGTTGACGCTGCTTTCGAGCTCACAAGCAACCCGGCTACGACGTTGCAGACTCGCACGCGACCTCCGTCAAGATTTTCACCGACAGGCCACTTCGACTACATCGCCGACGACGCGGGCGTCCGCATTGACAACCGTCCGACCAACGACGCTCTTCGGTCGCTATGTTCGGACACCGGTCCGATTTCAGTCTTGACGCCCAAACTGGGGGGGGGGGCTTGTGGTGGTCACTGCGCAACCTAGCGAACACTGGGAGAGAATTCGCTACGCTCCTCCTACACCTATACTCTCATATATTGATTAGTTTTTATACCATTATTTAGTGCTTATTAAACGCATCATTTGTAGGACTAAATCTTGAGTTGTCGTCGATCACAGTACACAATTCAGGGGATTTAGTTGTGAATGTGTACAACATCTGGGACATCTGTACTTTTCAGGAGATATTAATCATCGACGACGACACAGATTGTTCGTTTTTCTCAGCACTGACGTCTCACAAGTCGACTGAAACCGAAACCAAAACTGCCGGAGACGTCTTCATCGACCCGAGAAATGACATCGCGTCGATGCTCTACTCGTCCGGCACCACTGGCAAACCGAAAGGAGTCATGCACACCCACTATAACGTAATAGCTGCCCTATGTCAACAGAGGTTAGTTCTCCATCGTATGACATATGCCTGCACACACGGACAAATCTGGAGTAGAACTTGGCAATATTAATCTTACCAAATGTTTCTCGAGATAATGAGATATTAAGTGCATTCTACAATTCAAACATTTTCCTTTAGGAAATACGATATATACTATTTCATCATTAACTTCTTAATTAACAATAGCATATTTCGTTGATGCAATGAAATCGTCTTTGAAAAGGTAAAATTATGCATAGCAAAATAATGCAAACATGCAATACATAACAATAAATATTTGAAAACATTTGTTGAACATTTTTGTCGCTATAATCACCATCATTGCTTCGTCCTAATCGATATCATTATTTTTGCAATTTCAGTCATCCGTCCATTGCGCTCAGTCGCTCTCCGGGCGAGGAGATATATATTGCCGTGGTTCCGTTCTTTCATGGATTAGGCTTTTGGTTGTTCTTACACCAATGTTTGGCGAATGGAGACACAATCGTTGTCTACCCACGATATATCGCAACACACTTCATTGAGGCTATCCGAATGTATAAGGTAAGCAAATAATTGTCCATACCCGGAATAGCTTCAATATAATGTTTATTACACTGTATTCCAATTTACTCATCTGTATAACTGAGTACATGGTTATACATTGAAGTTATGATGAGTGGTCAGGCAAAGAAGATACACGGGAACACTTAGCCAAGTGGAAAGATTTCGTTACCTGGGATCTGTGATCAGCCACGAAGGAGTGTGCGAAGAAGATGTCAGAGAAAGAGTTAAGTCAGCCTGGGCGAAATGGCGTGACGTATCAGGTGTTGTGTACGATAAAACTATGCCAGTGAATTTAAAAGACAGGAAATGATAACATTGCGTTGTGTATAACATATGAACTAAGAAAGACAAGACGTATGGTTTGGACATGTTGTTCATACAGAAGAAGACAATGCGTTAGAGAAGGCGTGGAGGCTGTCGATGGGGCAGCCGGGGACGGCAATGGTTAAGAATGAGGAATGTGGTTAGGAGAGACTTGGGCAGAGGTTGTGGAGGAGGACACAATGGACAGGAAATGGTGGCGGAGGAGTTTCTGAGCGGCCATTCGCAATAGGGAATAGACGGTCATAAGAAGATGATGATGAATGCTTCAATTATAATTCCCCATATCAATGAGAGGAAAGGGTTATTTTGGACACTTAACACAATAGTATGCTGCCTCTTTGCTTATTATCTTTTTCATCGTCATAACAAGACAAAAACAAAATCCTGCAAATATACAAAACACTAATTGAATCATCCAAAAAGGCATTTGACCGTGTGTGGCACAAAGGACTCTGGCGACTAATGCGACGATATAACATTGACGAAGGACTAGTGACACTACTCGAATCGCTGTATGGACCATCAACGAGTGCAGTGTTACACGAAGGAGAAGTTGGACGATCGTTTCGAACATCGGTTGGAGTACGCCAGGGATGCCTTTTTTCGCCAGTGCTGCTCAACCTATACCTTGAAAATATCACGCAAGAAGCTCTACACAACTTCAATGACACGATATCGATAAACGGAAGAGAGATCAGCAACCTCCGATTCGCATGTGACATTGACCTAATTGCTGGAACAGAGGAGGAGCTACAAGAACTTACAACAACACTGGAAAGGAAAGCGCGTGCTTATGGAATGGAAGTAAGTGCAGAAAAGAGCAAGATCATGGTCAACAGCAGAATGGCGCCAATATGTACTATATTAATGAATGGAGAACGCCTCGAAGAAGTAAAATCATTCAAGTACTTTGGTTCGATCATCTTCTCTGAGGGCGACCCCAGAGAGAAAATACGCACACGAATAAACTTGGCAACATCAGCGATAACAAAAGTCAAGAAGATATGGAACAACAACAACATCAAAACGACAACAAAGATAAGAATCTACAAAAGCTTTGTTGTGTTAGTGCTGACATACGGTTGCGGCATACGCACGTGTCAGCGATGAAAGGATCCCTCATGTGGGAAGTCAGAGTCCGGTCATTTTGAGCAACCACTTACTGGGTGTATACTTCATGTTGATTTTTTTCGAAAATAAAATTGTAGGATTTGACAAAAACATCACAGCAGGTCGGCGACAAGACAGAAATCAAAGTGTACAACCGATTCGTTATTTATAGAACGATCTTTACCTTAAACTGGGGTGCTTTGGCCCATTACAAAAATGGAAAACTTGCATCCTCGGTGACATGGCAATTAACAAAGAGGATACCAACTAATTCACTGTATCTAGTTGATCACCACTTTGACAGCAAAATTGTTCCACGGGAAGATTTTCGAATTTATACCATTTGTGCTGGGCCAAACTCACACATGCGTATGCCGCTAACCAGCGACTAGACTTTAAAACATGTGCATAGCACCAGTGTCGTAGGCTGCAAATGTGTCCTTTTCCAAAATCACTGGCACTTCATTCGTGTGACATGGAGCCGGAAGTAAATAAATTATATATGTATCTCCGAATGTGAAGTTCTTTTAATGGCGCCAGGCGACCGTGTTGGTCGTGGTACCGCCGATAGCCGTCGATATGATGCGGGCCGCTGCAGCAGGAGACCGGGAAGCCTTCGCCAGCGTTCACACCGTCCAGTGCGGGGCGGCCGTACTGTCGGCGGACATGGAGCGGCGGCTCAAGTACAACACAGGCATCCAACGCGTGCAACAAGGTAACTGCCAAGTCTAGAGCTTTGGGAAGGAGATCTCCGTCTTCTTTTTCAGTTTTGTCATATCTCCTGCTCCTCATTCGTTTTCATATAATCTCCTTCCTTTTGAACAGTTCATAATAAATGTGGCTACACACGCACTTACGTACGCACGCACGCATGCACGCACGCACGCGCATACACAACATTTGCATTTTTTGCATTCGAATTCTTCTTTCTTCAACTTTATGTTTTGACTACGTTTTGAAATAAAAGATTAAGTGAAATCAACAAAGCACAGGTTTTTAAAAGTGGTGTTGTTCTAGCTATAGGAAAAACAAAACAAAACATTACTTTCCCAATCACCCAGTGGTAACCATATATATAAAAGAATCCAGAATGTAGTTAGATAGTTGTGACTGAGAGTTGGAGTGCAGCTCACGAGCAATATAGTACAACCGTGGATAATTGACATAAACTCGAAAGAGTATACATACTATATTTGCCGGCTTCAGCCTATGGCATGACTGAAACTGGGGTGGCCGTTGTGCCAGAGTGGGACGATGATTTAAGCGTTGGCTCCGTCGGCATCCCCTCGTGCAACACGGAGTGCAAGGTTCGAATTGTCTGATCCTTCTCTAATGCTCAGTCGTGTTTTCTAGCTCTACTATCTTTCTTAAGTGAGAAAAGGATTTCTATCAATGTTTTCCCATTCAATATATTAAAAACTTACGATATCGTCTCCAAGCTAGTATACAGTATTCTAAACGAAGCTTAACTATTGATTTATACATAAAAATTATAATTTAATTAGCTCGTTTTCCTTATGTTATATTTCTCCTTATCAACCATTTGACTACGATTTTGAAGCTGCAATTCCACACTATTCTGAAGCTTTCATATCAGCACTTATGGTTACTTATAAACGTCACGGGCTTGCAATGTGTACAAGTTTTAGTTTTAGTTTTAATTCCGTAGTGTCCTCGTATAGGAGGTTCGCAAACATTCACGCAAGCACAGCCATGCTATCTTATTAACACAAACTTCGATGCAGCAATGCCTTCGCTATGCCACCTCACAGATTGTCAACCCTCAAACCGGCGAGGAATTGGGTTCACACAAAGACGGAGAACTGCTGATCCGTGGTCCTTCGGTGATGAAAGGATATTTTACCGTGTCACCGGAAGCGGACATAGATGCCGATTGTTGGATGCATACGGGTATTGCATATAGTGTCTAGGGGGATGGTGTCTAAATAGAACCGCGTTGACCAATTGTACCCCCATTAATCAGATTTCCAGTCTTTTAATACCACGTTTTAGTCATAAATGTTTTACTTATTTAATTTAATTTCGTTTTAAAATGGAGAAAGTTTCACAACACACATTTGTTCTTAGAAAGCATAGGTGCTCACATATATGAGACGTAGGACTAAGTTAGGGCATTACAACCTAGTTTTATAGGCAGGTGATGCAACTTAAGATATATTTATATATCACGTATATATTAATCCTGCTGAATTTAAACGGATTGACATGTTTGATTTATTTGTTACTGGCATGAGTATGTGTCAATTAATGTTTCTACTTTTTTTGTATGGGGTATAGTTCGTTTCATTTACAAAACTCAAGGGAATGTGTTGAAAGCAAGGTAACTGCTTTAGGGATTCTAAAGGACCATACTTCTGTCGCCTCAGACTGCTTAAACATTGCTTCAAGCTGGCATCGATCACAATCAAGGACTCCCTCCCGTGTCCTCGCTTCTAAAGTCCTTTCATAAAACTCGCTTGTCTGTTAACTGTTTGCAGGAGATATGGCGCACTATGACGATTACGGCCGGTTTTACATCGTCGACAGATACAAACAACTTATCAAGTTCAAAGGGTTTCAGGTTGGTGACAAAATTAGCTTTGAAATGAACAGACCATTGACACTAACGCGCGGTCGTAAACATACAGATACTGCCATTTCGAGGTTTATTTACTACACTGTGATGATTCAGAAAGTAGATTACACATTGTTGCCCACGATAAGGTCTTACCTTCTCTTAACTATTACATGACTGGAAAGTTTGGTTTTACCTATTTAAGCAATGACGAAATTAAACACTCGGCGCATCACAGAATCATCATTGAAATTGTTCATCAAATTATTGTGTAGTGTGTGCCAACGTGCGCGCGTGCATGCATTCGTGGGTGTGTGTACGTGTAAGCGTAGTAATATATATTTCTGCAAAACAGCATTTATGTTAGAAAGATACAAGTCATTTTTGGCAGCTAAATTATGTATTTTTTTAAATCCCATGTACCCGAACGCGTTCCGGAATACATATTTTGAGATGTCACAATTTGCTCGCTACAGTAAGTGTATGCGCGAGCAACAGGTGAAACACGTGTGCCCTAGAGGTGGGGTAGAGGCGATACTACGCGTCTCAATCCGCAATCATATAAATACCACTGTCCGACTTAGTCCGTAAGCTCTAATGTATTGAACAAAATTGTTATTCAAACAAGAGTGGACACTGCGAACACATAATGCACCGTTTCTTTAGGTTTTTGAGATGCGTTGCTTGTGGGTTATCGTACATGTTACCAGGACAGACAGGTTGTAAAACGACTAGATCTGGGACACATTTAGTTCTTAATCCATCACAGATGGATCCTCATCAAACACAAAAGACTCGCGTGGTTTGGGCAGGTTTCTCGTATGCCAAGATAGAACATTATTAACAATATTTCAAAGAACAGCGGATGAGAGGATACATACGTTGAAGAGGTGGAGTGACCAGATCAGACATGACACTGGGCTCCCGATGTTGACTGCAGAGCAGCTGTAAATAGAATATAATGTGTTGGGGTGCAACCTTCCGAAGGAAAGTGATGGGTGAGCTAGTCCTATGCGTTTAACTCAATTCACGTAAATCACTATTACAATGTTTATCAGGTGATTCCGTCGTACCTGGAGAACTTGCTGCTCACTCACCCGGCCGTGGCGGACGCTGGGGTCATTGGGCTGCCGGACGAGCGGGCGGGTGAACTCCCGGCTGCCTTCGTCGTCCTGAAAGCCGGCATGACGGCGACGGAAGCCGACATCAAGACATTCGTAGACGGTGGGTCTGTGGGGGGATTTCTTCTGGGTCTCAATTGTAGGGTGATTATATGAAGAGTTAGACAAAGGTGTTCGTGGGAGCCTCACAGACATCAATTAATAATGTGCCGTCATTACGATAGTTTTAGAACAAACCCACATTATCGATTGACCCCAATTCATTTGCATTTGGTTTTGTGATCATTCGTACGAGTAAGTATTCAAACGACTGTCACTTTGCTAAATTACGTTTTTGAAGCGAATGTGGCTTTCATGTTTGCAATGTTTTGTTTAAAAACCGATTGGTTTGCTTACAAAACTGTTCGACTTGTAGAGAAAGTTGCTCCGTACAACAAGCTGCGTGGAGGTGTCACATTCATAGAGAAAGTGCCGAGGTCACCAAGTGGAAAGATCCTTCGTCGTCCACTGAGAGATGAAGCTCTTCGAAAACTAAATTCTAGATCAAAACTCTAACACGGTATAATGTTATTATTGTGTAGACAATGTGAACATTACTGAAATCATCCCACGGTTCCAAAATGTCGGTGTCCCGTGATAGCGCCAAACAGTAGCGCTGTCCACGTGAAGCGCCTGCAGCCAATCAGCGTCATTATCGAGATTCCACATTATAGAGTTATTTTTTTATCATTTAGCATTTCTGTGTGACAGCTGTGTCAACTTAATCAAAGTTTAAAGTTGATCCGAATGTACCGTATCAACTCATTCTGTCACAATGGAACCAACGCTCTAATGTCAAGCTCTGGTGTGTGCGACAAACGGTGGCGCCACACACCGGAGCTTGGATAATCGTGTATTATGAGAACAACCACAAAGCTATTTTGAATTATTGCATTTGTTATCATATCTTAGGCCTACGGCAGCGCAAGCCAACTTGATGATTTTAATTTAATTAAAAGTAGAGCTGACATCAGACAGTACAGAATTCAGATGATTGATATCGACCGTATTAACTGCTAGATGGACACCCTCATACGAAAATAACTTATATCAAGCTACCGACGTCGATGTCGGCGTGTGGAAAGCGATCTAATGTGCTGACGAACAGATAAATAGTTGAGATTGCGATTATTATTTGGTACTGACATTTCATTATATCAAACCACAGATAGGTAGCAGATGGCACTGAATACACGTTAAGCTATGCATTTCGAAAATGTAGATTCTACGATTGTGTGATTGGTTGTCTGTTTGGCTAGTAAATAGCTTAACCAATATGTTTTACGCTTATAAAATATATGGCTATAAAATGTTTGTACTTAGTACACATTGTTAGTATTAGTGCACATTGTTTGTACTTAGTGCACATTGTTTGTACTTAGTACACATTGTTTGTACTTAGTGCACATTGTTTGTACTTGAATACATTGGACTTTCGACATGTAAAGGGTCTCCTTGTTCACTTGAGATCTAGTTTTAGACCAAAACAAATAGGTGTGTTTCCGGTAAAATTTAATTAGGAGATCAAAAATTAGGGTCAGCCTTACTTTTTCTTCTATTACTGTAATCAATACTCGGTTAGTTCCATTTAGTAGCAGTTATTTAAACAACCCGCGAGTAATAACAAAAGTGTGCTCGATTGGAGAGGGATTGCCACTTGGTAAGACAGTAGAGGTTGATAATAGAAGAGAAAGGGAGAGAAAAGTCAGTAAGAGAGTAAAGCGACCACTAGAAGACAGATAGAAGGAGGCAGAGTGTGCAGCAAGAGAATGGTAAACGAGTGACTCGGCAGGAAAGGAGCCTCGCAGATGTAGTTTCACAAGTGAAAGTGAGGAAAGCTCGGGTATTCATGAGGGATTCAATCATTAGGAGAGTTGATAGAGTTGTAGACAGAAGAGATGAGAACACGGTATGGCTACCTGGGGTGAAAATGTAGGAAGTAGCCGAAAATGAAGACAAGTGGTGGCACGGGAGGTGCTGTTTATGTGCATGTGGGAACAAACAATGCAATAGAAAATTCAAAGGAGTACAAACTCACATCCAAAGAAATGTTCACCATTTATTTCGGAAAATTAACTTAACTGACATAATGTATATGAAATTATGTTTACATTATGTATATGCTTAAATGCCAGGAGCATAGTAAATAAAAAGCGAGTTAGACACTATAGCAGCAGATATTGACTCTCACTTAATAGGTATCACTGAATCATGCCTAAATAAAGATATAATTGATGCTGAGTTAGCACTGACAGGCTATGCAATGCTTAGGAAGGATAGGCGAGAGAGAAGGGGAGGTGGGGTTATTTTATGTATTAAAGAAACAAAGCATATGAAATAACATTGAAAAGTGAAGCAGATTATGAGGAAGCAACTTGGTGTAACATAGTTACCAATAACTCAACATTAGCAACATGAGTATTTTATAGTAGTTCAACCACAGAAGTGGGAATGTGTTGGAAAAAGAAAAGAAGGGAAAAGGTCCTGGAAGATACACCTGTCAAAAGAGGCTATTAGAAAAATTGCTCACAAGCAGATGTTATGGATATATATTGTGACAATGTCGCGCAATGGTCGTGTAAATAAATAATACCGTTGAACTATAAAAGCCAGTTAACGAGTTTAATTTACATTCCATTACTGAATGTATATCGTATACAATACATGCATATATAATTTCATATTTACTAAAACAAAGAAAATAAATAATAACCAACGCCTCGCAACACTGCGAGTATAACTCGAATTAAGATGAAATAACAATGAAAACGATTCACATTATCGCTCGAACGCAGTTCACATATCGCTCGATAACGATTCACCTATCACTTGAACACCGACCACACACTACTTGTATCACCGGTTCCCAGACAGTCCATCTTTTCCTGCCGCTCAACTGACCACGCTCTCACACGACGCTCCAGCTCGCTCTCTGCTGCGTATATGTCTCTCGGCTATTCAGCCCAAGCTGGTTACCAGTCGTTATATCCCAAGCTGGTTCTGTACGATACAGTTTAACTCAATCACCACGCTGACAGAAAATAATTACCATATACACGTGAATGACAACGCAATGATAATCATATCAGTTTTCCATTTAAATTATACAAAATACGATTACAGGGGATGTCGCCCGACAAGCTCTATACCAACAATGGCCGACACGCTTTATGCAAATAATGGCTTAATTCTAGGTCGATTCTAAAAACCATATTTACAGTAGATGACTCTTCAACTTCATAACATATATTAACACATAGGACATAAGAATATATCTAAATACATAGACACATATTTTCAGCTAACAACGCAATAGATAATACTTACGCCAGTCGCTTCTAGCATTGTTCAAATCGTGCTGCGTCACACCATTTGTTATATCTGCTCCTTGCTCGCTTCCAACCGAGTTATCATCTCGTAGCTTTGTTAGTTTCACGCAGCTTTCTACTGACACACAACTGCAGTATAGTTGCCTACAATCGACCGGCCGTCTCTTAACTATTGCCGCCGCCTCCTCGCTAACTACAATCGACCGACCCAGGTTAGTACAGTCCCCAGCGTATATATATATATATATATATATATATATATATATATATATAGTAAACATTACCGGTCTGTTACCTAACATAATGCCCATTGCTAGGATTACAATAGCTATATAACCCTTGTTACGTAAGATAGAGGCTATCATTACAACTATAGCATAACCATAAAATAAATGTATAATATTCACTACGACTATAGTATAACCATAAAATAAATGTATAATATACTCATTGTCACATATCTAAACACACTGGAAATGTAGAAGAATTCACAAACTACAAAGAGGCACTTAGCTAAACTTAAATTAGAAAATAAAAAAAAATTGCCTTGTAATATAAAACAATTACAGCAAGTTTGTCAATGTTTATGTAAGGAGCAAACAGAAAGTTCAAGAAAAGTCCGACCACTGGGCAGCAATAGTGGAAACATAATTTCAGACGGGTTTCAAATGACAGAGGTCCTGAATGAGTATTTCAGTGCAGTTGTTTCCACACAAGACATCAGCTCACTTCCAGTTCCAATTAATACATTTGAGGGCGATAAATCCGATCAATTAGGGCAGCTATTTATAACTTCTAAAACGATAGCAAAACAAATTAAGAAGATGAAAGATAATAAATCACTTGGACTTGCAGGGATACAGCCCAAACTGTTTAAGAAAGGAAACGGTACAGCAAATTATTAACCACTTACAAAAGTAAGTACACACACACACGCACGCACGCGCGCGCACGCACACACACACACACACACTCACACACACACCCACAAGATGAAACCGATTAGAGTAAATTGTTTGCAATAAATTACGTTTTATTGAAGTGGTGTCCCCTTTTCTAATCCAGCCACTCGGATAGTGTCCAAGAGATTTGAAGTCACTACCATATACAATACACAACATCACAGAACCCCAACACTTTACTCAAGCTCTAACAACATTAGTTCAATGCACATAATCTAGGACTTCCCCTACTCATTATATTCATCAATGATATCCCAGACAATACACATAACCATGTTGTCCTCTATGGCTATGACCCATCAGTGTGAAGGATAAACAACTTCGGGCAACTGTGGCCTGCCCACGCTACGATGATCTGCTACAAATTCAAACGTGGGCAGATAGTTGGAATGTGATATTCTGTGCAGCCAAATGGAAGAGCCCAACTGTATCAAGGCTGAAATATGCAAAGACCGGCCATCCCTCATTCACATTTATGAACACTGTCTTGTCAGAAGAGGAAGAGGTGAAACTCTTGGGCATCTCTTTCCGGAATGAATTGTCCTTGATATACTTAGCAGACAAGATGACCAAGTATACAGGACCGCGGCCTGGTCTTCCTAAAAAGAGCTTAAATACACTAAAACCAGGCTGTGATCTACAAGAGCGGGCATGATGGAATATGTATAATCTGTTTGGAGGCAAATTGTCAACATTATAGCTATGAGAATGAATGCCACCCAACCAGTAGCACACAGAAGACAAGTGGGTGCACTCATCTTGTCCCACCCGATAACCATGTAGATGCGCCAACTGTACTCAGTGACATGTCATCTCATCTTCCAGTAGAGCGAATAGCCACCATCAACATTTTAACACATCTCAGCACACAGCCGCTGTGGCAATTCCATCCTGAAACACTGATGATCGTAAAAAGGCATTCTTGCCTACTGCAGACTGCAGACTGCTGTCTGCCGACTGCCAATTGCCGACTGCCGACTGCCGACTGTCTACTGCCTCTGGAATTAACTCCCAGAGGAAATACATGCAATCTTGGAGAGAGAACATTTCAAGAAAGAAAGATTAGCGAGTGACAGCTGCTCAGTCAATGAAGAAGCCCGCATAGAAAAAACCGTTGGACTCCTTAGCCAGTATGTTAGACAAGACGAAACAAGCTGGTGTCTATTTTATGAAGTGTTCTTTCCGTACGACCGAACTTATGCGGACGTTTGGTGAAGATTACGTAACTCAGAACAAACGTACGAAATGATTCAAACGTTAGATGAATTCTCAGAGCGAGGCAGCCTTGTGATATCTGGATGGATGTATCACGGTAAAATGATTTAGACCAATCAGGTAGTTTTAGTAAAAAGAGTTAGGATAACACACGAAAATCCTTATGCTAAGCATAAATTTGTGAACGGGCAGTACAGCTAACCGTTGAATAAATATAAATAAGTAGAATATGGGTATATTATCACATAGACATGGCATTGTTATAATTTTATATGATTGAGACAGGAGACCACATATCGTAGGCAAAGGGGGAGTATATCATTATCTGCTTAATTAAAATTTGGCTCAACATGCCTTTGGACAAGCTTTGGTTACTTTCCAACTCCGTATAACACGATATCTATTTATTTAACCCCATTGCACGACTAATTAACTGCTCCGGTGGCCACACTATTCGACTGGCAAAAACAGTATTCGATTTGTGTTAAAAGTTAAACATAATCCGATAAATTACTATACTATTACACGGCACAATAAGACAGCTCAGAGTAGTAGTATTTATTTTAGTATGCATGTGTCGAAACATAAGTATGTCTTAGCCTCGACATATGCCATCAAGTAGGCGTCGGTCAAGACATCGTCGGTCAACAAGCTGTATAGTTAAACAGACTACAATGACTTTGTTAGATCACTATACGTTTGACAGTTGCAAGTGCAGCTATAGTGACGTAAACTGTCTTCATAGCCATGAGGAGCAAGTTGTCCCCGGTGAACATACCCGATAACGTATCCATCTGGGACTTTATGCGGAAAAGACTGAAGCATCACAGCGAGAGAAACAGGGTGGCTTTGGTGAGTTCCAGTTGATGTACACAAATGTAGTGGAAACGTAAACATTACATATATAGGCACAGTGTGTTCACTACTTTTATTAGAGTCGTATAATAGTTTGATAATAAGGTACTACCTTTCGATGTTTATCTTCGTTCGACGGCTGCTCAAAGAAAATCGTACCCTGTACAGATGTCGCGCAAAAACACTGAGAATAAAGCGAGCAACGACAAATGTCCCAATCACAAAATCGTTTATCTTCAGAGAATAGAGACGGTCATATGATTTCAAATCAATTTGATCTCTTAAACACTTCGACTATACAATGGTTGTGTTTTGTTGCATTAAAGGTACATACACGGAGTTGGATGTATCTTAATAACAGGCTTTTGGCTGCATACGTTCTTTAAGCGTCAATGAATTATTCCAAGTTATTAAGCAATTTTGGAAAGGTTGTGTAACAAAAATTAAGATCAAATAGTGCACTTATATTCATAAGGAACTGTATCAGTTAATTTTCAATGTTAGCTACTAAATGTGGAAGAAATAAATCAGGTCATTTAAGTCATTTGTAATAGCTGAAATTGTCTCCAAATCTGATTATCCTTAAACTATTATTCTTTTGCAAAGGTTAGAAATGCAACGTCTAATTTCAAGCGACGATAACAGGCGAATACTCGATCGGTTAAGTGTGAATGCATGTATTGACTTTGGCAGACGTAAAAATTATTATAACAATAATATTATATCGATGACATTTATATAGCTATTTCACATTTTGATTACATAAAGTGCATAAGCTGTGTGTTGGATCATTTCAAGCAATTCAATTTGTTATAATAATATGGCCAATAAAATTTACTTAGTACAACTTAAAACACGTGCTGCGTACTTCGAATAAAACATGCCAAAATTGGTAGTAGAGGGTGTGCGCTTTACCCGGGGTACATTTTGCCCCACCCACCGATCAACTTCTCTGGGAAGCATTTAGCCACGCTGCACTTACTGCGCGAAGACTATTCGCTCACATATCTAACTCCGTCTGAGGTCAGGTACTCAGTTATACTGCTCAGTGAACTGTAGGAATTTGGGGTGAACGAAATTGCCAACGTTTCGAAACGGCAGCAAGAGGGTTGGAACCAAATTTCCTCTACTGAGAGTCAGGCATTCTGACCTCACCCCACTGCGGCGTACGAGCTGCGTCAAGCATATGCTCCCAATTTCTACTTTTTTAAAGAGGGTTGAGAACATTGTTTCACATTCAGATTAGATTAAAGGTTTTTACTTTAGCGGTTCATTATGACAACGATAATTTATAATATTAATTAATGTACAATTACTTGATAACTCCCCGATCAGTCAAATGTTGACGTCAATCTATACTTCGATCCCAGTCATCAACAGATCCCACTGACTGACAACCTGGACTACCTGGATACTGCCATCAACACGAATTTAACGTGGCAGCCACAAATCAACAATGTGCATAACCAAGCCAGAAAAACACTCGGCTTAATCAAGAGAACACTAAATCCGGCGCCACCTCAAGTGTGGAAAAAGGCATACGAGGTACTCGTTCGACTGACGCTTGAGTGTGTTACTTGCACATGCTCACCTCACACCGAGACTGGCATTCAGAGAGTTGGACAAGGGCATTGTACCATTATTTTTTCAGATACACGATGGACTAGTTCGCATCAGTTTGCTTGTATATATATATATATATATATATATATATATATATATATATATATATATATATATATATATATATATATATATATATATATATATATATATATATATATATATATATATATATATATATATATATATATATATATATATTAACTTTTATTTACTTTTTAGATTTAACTGACATTAACTTATCGGTTCAAGTCATTCCATTCATGCGGTCACAGTCACACAAACGAAGTTAGTAGCGACAACGTGTTGTGTCAAACCAGGTCTGATTTATCGACCGAAGACTTCAGTCAATAAAGCTAGTAGACACAGTCGCCGAGACTAGTCTAGCCCTAGCCTAGGCTTGGAAGTTGGACCAGCTGGCCGCTGGCAGTGGCCTACTTTGTCTTTGCCTTACTCGGTGATTGGGAATATTGGAACATGTGGGGAAATATGTGGACACTGTATGATTTTACTGCCGAAATATCTTGATATATGCAATTTTTAACAATTGTGTCAATCTAACTTTTGAGTTCTAACTGTTTGTTGTCTCGCCTTTGCATTGGCTTGCCCTTTTCGATTTTGTCGTAGCACATTGCACCCTTGGGTGGGGTGGCACTTCTTTCTATGGAGTAGTGCCTGTGGCAGGTAGCCCCTCACCTTTGATGTTTTATGGTGATTACCGGTTTGATTGGTTGTGTGCATACACTGTTGTTTTATAGGGTACATCAATAACTTGTTATAATCGACTTGTATGTACAATGTACAGTATATACTTGAAGACTAATTGTCGGTTAAGTGACGTCAACGCTATGTGTATTAACGTTTCAGATTGACGGGCCGACCGGCCGGCGATACACCTACCGTGAATTGCTCACGTCTATTCGCAATGTCGGCAACGCCCTCTTGCGGCGAGGGTTTCAGAAGGGCGACATCTTGTGTATCATCTGCGCCAATTGCTGCCAGTACCCGATGACGCTGCACGGAGTTCTATCTATTGGCGGAACTGTAACGACTTGCAACCCACAATGTACTCTGGGTACGTCGATGGATTATTTGTAGCGTTGATAGATAATGGCTGCAGACTGCCGATGTAGAGGCTTCTGGAGTATGTTTTATTAATATCAGGCCAGCTTAGTAAAAGAAGTTAATTATGCACGCACACCCGCACGAACGCGCATACACTTGTGTGCTTGCGTGTGTATGTGTGTATTGGTGTGTGTGTGTGTGTGTGACTGTTTGTGTGTGTGTGTGTGAGTGTGTGTGTATGTGTGAATGTATGAATGTACGTATGTGCATGTATGTATTGTATTGTGTTATATTGCGTTGTATTTTATTCAGCTTCAGCAGGTCCAAAATCCCAGTAACAGGACTGATAACAAAATATAAAACAGTAACTCTATATAATAAAAACAGAAAAACAATACGTAAAATGGCATAAAACCACATAATATCGACATTATTAACACAGCAGGTTAAAACGTTAGCATTATACATAGAACTGTTTTTGAATTTCAGATTTGAGGTTATTGGCTCCTGTAAATGTATCACAAGCGGTTCAACTTAAATACAATGTGTTGAAAGTTGTCACAAATGTATTTAAAACGAGTATTTCTTAACGTTGACTCTGCTGTTTCTGAAATTCTAAAAGGAATGACGCTTCGTAGATATTTTGAAGGACAGTGATATTGGGTATTTCCTACCAGATATGACGAATCTAGATGAGAGTGCACACACTTACTTACGTATACGAAGAAGATCAGATCTGCAACTGAGGGTAGTCTAAAATGATGGCAAACGCAGAATAATTCTCAGTGGAGTACTGTATTTTGGATTTGTAACAGAAATATTAAATTAATTGTTTTTAACTGGTTCGATAGAAGTACGTTGCTACGGATTCCAAATAACACTGCAGTACTCCAACTTGCTTCTGACTAGATATATATATATATATATATATATATATATATATATATATATATATATATATATATATATATATATATATATATATATATATATATATATATATATATATATATATATATATATATATATATATATATATATATATATATATATATATATATATATATATATATATATATATACAAGGATAGGAAAACATGTACAAAACCTTAAATGTTGTGCAAACGCGCTTAATAAAACAACACATCTTAAAGACTTTAGAGACATTACGAATAATGTGTTCTTTAAAATTCACGGTGACCCTAGGTAGAGACTGGCTTAAGATGATGTACTGAAAGGATAAGCATTCTTTTTTGTTAGTGAAAGTCAATATGCAGCATTTGTCTGCATTAAGTTTGAGGTCAGGTCTCACACCAGAGGCACACACTGACATAATTTCTCTAAACAGTTGGGAATCACCAGTATACAATGATATTTCCCATGAATCAACATGATTAACGAGATCATTAATATACAAGATAAACAAAAGTGGACAATGTGTGAACCTTGGGTACACCGGACAACTCCGGCTTCCGGTGTGTGTGTGTGTGTGTGTGTGTGTGTGTGTGTGTGTGTGTGTGTGTGTGTGTGTGTGTGTGTGTGTGTGTGTGTGTACGTTTGTACGTATATATGCATGTGTATGCATGCGTGTATGCTTGCACGCACACACACATACACACTCCGTATTATATGTAATACTGAATACTGACTTTACAGATGACATCAGAAATCAACTGCAGGATTGCGGTGCTTGCTGGATTGTTACCTCATTGGACAATATCGCCAAAGTCAGAGACGCCGCTCAAAGTTTAACAGATATTAAGGTACCATGTCGTTGCGTTTTTTGTGAGTTTTTAATTATGACATTGCGATGGTTCACACCTAATGGTAAATAGGTCTAAATCCTTGTCAAAATTTAGATGAAGTACAAAGAGCCTGCAAAACACTGAGCACATTAGAGTGGCTCGTTTTCCCGAGAGTTGACAAAAGGAATGGTTTGTTTAGTGTTGTAATCAAGTCATTCAGTTTGAGACTCATGTCATGTTTGGTTGGGTCAGTCACTCGTGTCCGGCCTTTTGGGGTCAGCGACTAGAGTCTTTCTTCTATGTCTAATGAGTTGACTTGAGTTAGTAGCTCGATATATGCTGTCCTTCTCCGTTCATTTACGCAGGTAGCGCCAGGTATTTAGTTTTCAAGGTCAGGCAGGGAGTGAAGCCGTAGTTTCAGTTGGGCAAGATTTGTATCAAGTCGAATTGAGTCTTGGAGAGTGTCGATTCGTGTCAAGTGTTCCATCTGATGTCTGCGAATCCGGTGCAATCGTTTTGGGCTTATGTTAACTTATCATAACATAGGAACTCTGGTTGCACTTGAGTAATTGAAATGAGTCATTTCGCCACTGTTCAGCTTACAAACTAAAGAAATGCCGAAAATACAGTGTATATTGACAACAGCGACAATGAGCGCTCGGTCACCAGCCAGATACAATGACGGTAATTGCGCCACCTAGCGAACACTGGGAGAGAGTTCGCTACGCTCCTCCAAACGAACACGTAAACCTATACTCTCAAATAGTGATTAGTTTTTAAACCATTATTTAGTGCTTATTAAAGGTATCATTTGTCGTCGATCACAGTACACAGTTCAGGAGATTTAGTTGTAAATGTGTACAACATCTGGGACTTCTGCACTTTTCAGGAGATATTCATCATCGACGACGCCACAGATTGTTCGTCCTTTTCAGCATCGACGTCTCACAAGTCGACTGAAACCGAAACCAAAACTACCGGAGACGTCTTCATCGACTCGAGAAATGACGTCGTGTCGATGCTCTACTCGTCCGGCACCACTGCCAAACCGAAAGGAGTCATGCACACCCACTATAACGTAATAGCTGAACTATGTCAACAGAGGTTAGTTCTCCACCGTATGACATATGCCTGCACACACGGACAAATCTGGTCTAGAACTTGGTAATATTAATCTTAGCAAATGTTTCTCGAGACAATGGGCTATTAAGTGCATTCTACCATTTAGAGTAAAAAAACATTTAGCAACGACAAACATTTTCCTTTAGGCAATACGATATATACTATTTCATCATTAACTTCTTAATTAACAAAAGCATATTTCGTTGATGCAATGAAATCGACTTTGAAAATACAATACATGCAATACATAACAATAAATTTTTTAAAACATTTGTTGAACAATGTTGTCACTATAATCACCATCATTGCGTCGTCCTAATCGATATCATTATTTTTGATATTTCAGTCATCCGTCCATTGCGCTCAGTCGCTCTCCGGGCGAGGAGATATATATTGCCGTGGTTCCGTTCTTTCATTCATTAGGCTTTTGGTTGTTCTTATTCCGATGTTTGTCGAATGGAGACACAATCGTTGTCTACCCACGATATATCGCAGCACACTTCATTGAGGCTATCCGAATGTATAAGGTAAGCAAATAATTGTCCATACCTGGAATAGCTTCAGTATAATGTTTATTACAGTGTATTCCTATTTGCTCATCTTTATAACTGAGTACATGGTTATACACTGAAGTTACGATGAGTGGTCGGGCAAAGAACATACAGAGGAAAACTTAGCTAAGTGGAAAGATTTCGTTAACTGGGATCTGTGATCAGCCACAAAGGAGTGTGCGAAGAAGATGTCAGAAAAAGAGTTCAGTCAGTCTGGACTAAATGGCGTGATGTATCAGGTGTTGTGTGCGACAAAATTATGCCGGTGAATTTAAACAAAGATGTGTAGCTCAATAGTGAGATTCGTCTTGACGTATGGTGCAGAGACATTGGCCATACCAAAAATGAAGAAAGAATACTCAAGATGACACATATATGAGAATGCTGAGATGGATTGCGGGAATACCTTTGACAGAGAAAAGGCGTAACGAAGACATAAGACAGGAAATGATGACATTGCGTTTTGTGTAGCATAAGAACTAAGAAAGATAAGACGTATGGTTTGAACATTTTGTTCGTACAGAAGAAGACAACGCATTAAAGAAGGCGTGGAGGCTCTCGGTGGAGCAGCCGGGGACGGCAATGGTTAAGAATGAGGGACGTGGTTAGGAGAGACTTGGGCAGAGGTTGTGGAGGAGGATACAATGGACAGGACATGGTGGCAGAGGAGGATTTGAGCGGCCTCTCGCAATAGGGAATAAACGGTCACAAGAAGATGATGATGAATACTTGAATTATAATTCCCCCATCTATGACAGGAAAGGCTTATTGTGGACACTTAACACACTTCTGATCTTTTTCATCGTCATTACAAGAAAAAACAAACAAAAACAAAATCCTGCAAATATACAAAACACTAATTGAATTATTCAAAAAGGCATTTGATCGTGTGTGGCACAAAGGACTCTGGCGACTAATGCGACGATATACCATTAACGAAGGACTATTGACTCTATTCAGATCGCTATATGGACCATCAACGAGTGCAGTGTTACACGAATGAGAAATTGGACGATCGTTTCGAACATCGGTCGGAGTACGCCAGGGATGCATTTTTCGCCAGTGCTGCTCAACCTATACCTTGAAAATATCATGCAAGAAGCTCTACACAACTTCAATGACACAATATCGATAAACGGAAGAGAGATCAGCAACCGCCGATTCGCTTATTACAATGACTTAATTCCTGGAACAGATGAGGAGCTACAAGAACTTACAACAACACTGGAAAGGAGAGCGCGTGCTCACGGAATGGAAGTAAGTGCAGAAAAGAGCAAGATCATGGTCAACAGCAGAATGGCGCCAATATGTACTATATTAAATAATGGGGAACGCCTCGAAGAAGTAAAATCATTCAAGTACTTTGGTTCGATCATCTCCTCTGAGGGCGACCCCAGAGTGAATATACGCACACGAATAAACTTGGCAACATCAGCGATAACAAAAGTCAAGAATATACGGAACAACAACAACATCAAAACGACAACAAAGATAAGAATCTACAAAAGCTTGGTTGTGTCAGTGCTGACATACGGTTGCGGCATACGCACGTGTAAGCGACGAAAGGATCCCTCATGTGCGAAGTCAGAATCCGGTCATTTTGAGCAACCATTGACTGAGTGTATATTTCATGTTGATTTTTTTAGAAAATAAAATTGTAGGATTTGACAAAAACATCACAGCAGGTCGGCGACAAGAGAGAAATCAAAGTGTACAGTTTTTCTTCAACCGATTCGTTTTTTATGGAATGATCTGTACCTTAAACTGGGGTGACTTTGGCCTATTAAAAAATGGAAAACTTGCATTCTCGGTGACAAAGCAATCAACAAAGAGGCTACCAACTAATTCACTGTATCTAGTTGATCACCACTTTGACAGCAAAATTGTTCCACGGGAACATTTTCGAATTTCTACGATTTGTGCTGGGCCAAACTAACACGTGCGTATGCCGTAACCAGCGACTAGACTTTAAAACATGTGCACAGCACCAGTGTCGTAGGCTGCAAATGTGTCCTTTTCCAAAATCACTGGTACTTCATTCGTGTGACATGGAAACGGAAGTAAATAAATTATTGATGTATCTCCGAATGTGAAGTTCGTTTAATGGCGCCAGGCGACCGTGCTGGTCATGGTACCGCCGATAGCCGTCGACATGATGCGGGCCGCTGCGGCAGGAGACCGGGCAGCTTTCGACAGCGTTCACACCGTCCTGTGCGGGGCGGCCGTACTCTCGGCGGACATGGAGCGGCGGCTCAAGTACAACACAGGCATCCAACGCGTGCAACAAGGTAACTGCCAAGTCTCGTGCTTTGGGAAGGAGATCTCCGTCTTCTTTTTCAGTGTTTTCATATCTCCTGCTCCTCATTCGTTTTCATATAATCTCCTTCCTTTTGAACAGTTCATAATAAATGTGGCTACACACGCACGTACGTACGCACGCACGCACGCACACACGCACGCACGCATGCACGCACGCACGCACGCACACGCATACACAACATTTGTATGTTTTGCATTCGAATTCTTTTTTCTTCAACTGTATGTTTTGATTACGTTTTGAAATAAAAGATCAAGTGAAATCAACAAAGCACATTTTTTTATAAGTGGTGTTGTTCTAGCTATAGGAAAAACAAAACAAAACATTACTTTCCAAATCAACCAGTGGTAACCATTTATATAAAAGGATCCAGAATATAGTTAGATAGTTGTGACTGAGAGTTGGAGTGCAGCTCACGTGCAACCCTGGACAATTGACGTATAGTCGAAAGAGTATACATATTATATTTGCCGACTTCAGCCTATGGCATGACGGAAACCTTGATGACCTTTGTGCCAGAGTGGGACGATGATTTAAGCGTTGGCTCCGTCGGCATCCCCTCGTGCAACACGGAGTGCAAGGTTAATCTGACCCTTCTCTAATGCTAAGTCGTGTTTTCTAGCTTTACTATCTTTCTTAAGTGAGAAAAAATATTTCTATCAATGTTTTCCCATTCAATATATTAAAAACTTACGATATGGTCTCCAAGCTAGTATACAGTATTCTAAACGAAATTTAACTATTGATTTATACATAAAAAAATTATAATATAATTAGCTCGTTTTCCTTATGTTATATTTCTCCTCATCAACCATTTGACTACGATTTTGAAGCTGCAATTCCACACTATTCTGAAGCTTTCATATCAGCACTTATTTTTACTTATAAACGTCACGGGCTTGCAATGTGTACAAGTTTTAGTTTTAGTTTTAATTCCGTAGTATCCTCGTATAGGAGGTTCGCAAATATTAACGCAAGCACAGCCATGCTATCTTATAAACACAAACTTCGATGCAGCAATATCTTCGCTATGCCACCTCACAGATTGTCAACCCTCAAACCGGCGAGGAATTGGGATCACACAAAGACGGAGAACTGCTGATCCGTGGTCCGTCGGTGATGAAAGGTTATTTTAAAGTGTCATCGCAAGCGGACATAGATGCCGATGGTTGGATGCATACGGGTATTGCATATATTTCCTAGGGGGATGGTGTCTAAGTAGAACCGCGTTGACTAATTGTACCCCCATTAATAAGATTTCCAGTCTTTTAATACCACGTTTTAGTCATAAATGTTTTACTTATTTAATTTAATTTCGTTTTAAAATGGAGAAAGTTTCACAACACACATTTGTTCTTAGAAAGCATAGGTACTCACATATATGAGACGTAGGACTAAGTTGGGGCATTACAACCTAGTTTTATAGGAAGGTGATGCAACTTAAGATATATTTATATATCACGTATATATTAATCCTGCTGAATTTAAACGGAGTGACATGTTTGATTTATTTGTTACTGGCATGAGTAGATGTCAATTAATTTTTCTACTTTTTTGTATGAGGTATAGTTCGTTTCATTTAAAAAACTCCAGGGAATGTGTTCAAAGCAACGTAACTGCTTTAGGGATTATAAAGGACCATACGTCTGTCGCCTCAGACTGTTTAAACATTGCTTCAAGGTGGCAAGGATCACAATCAAGGACTCCCTCCCGAGTCCTCGTTTCTAAAGTCCATTCATAAAACTCGCTTGTCTGTTAACTATTTGCAGGCGACATGGCGCACTATGACGATTACGGCCGGTTTTACATCGTCGACAGATACAAACAACTTATCAAGTTCAAAGGGTTTCAGGTTGGTGACAAAATTAGCTTTGAAATGAACAGACCATTGACACTAAAGCGCGGTCGTAAACATACAGATTCTGCCATTTCGAGGTTTATTTACTACACTGTGAAGATTCAGATAGCAGATTACACACGTTGTTGCCCACGATAAGCTCTTACCTTCGCTGAGCTATTACACGACTGGAAAGGTTGGTTTTACCTATTTAAGCAATGACGAAATTAAACACTCGGCGTATCACAGAATCATCATTGAGATTGTTCATCAAATTATTGTGTAGTGTGTGCCAGCGTGCGCGCGCATGCGTTCGTGGCTGTGTGTACGTGTAAGCGTAGTAATATTTATTTCTGCAAAACAGCATTTATGTTAGAAACATACAAGTAATTTTTGGTAGCTAATTTATGTATTTTTTTTAAATCCCATGTATCCGAACGCGTTTCGGAATACATATTTTGAAATGCCACAATTTGCACGCGACAGTTAGTGTATGCGCGAACAACAGGTGAAACACGTGTGCCCTAGAGGTGGGGTAGAGGCGATACTACGCGTCTCAATCCGCAATCATATAAATACCACTGTCCGACTTAGTCCGTAAGCTCTAATGTATTGAACAAAATTGTTATTCCAACAAGCGTGGACACTGCGAACACATAATGCACTGTTTCTTTAGGTTTTTGAGATGCGTTGCTTGTGGGTTATCCTACATGTTACCAGGACAGACAGGCTGTAAAACGACTAGATCTGAGAAGACACATTTAGTTCTTAATCCATCACAGATGGATCCTCATCAAACAAACAAGACTCACGTGGTTTGGGCAGGTTTCTCGTATGCCAAGATAGAACATTGTTAACAATATTTCAAAGAACAGCGGATGAGAGGATGCATACGTTGAAGAGGTGGAGTGACCAGATCAGATATGACACTGGGCTCCCGTTGTTGACTGCATAGCAGCTGTAAATAGAATATAATTTGTTCGGGTGCAACCCTCTGAAGGAAAGTGATGGGTCAACTAGCCCTATGCGTTTAACTCAAGTCAGGTAAATCAATATTACAATGTTTATCAGGTGATTCCGTCGTACCTCGAGAACTTGCTGCTCACTCACCCGGCCGTGGCGGACGCTGGGGTCATTGGGCTGCCGGACGAGCGGGCGGGTGAACTCCCGGCTGCCTTCGTCGTACTGAAAGCCGGCGTGACGGCGACGGAAGCCGACATCAAAACATTCGTAGACGGTGGGTCTGTGGGGGATTTCTTATGTGCCTCAATTATAGGGTGATTATATGAAGAGTTAGACAAAGGTGTTCGTGGGAGCCTCACATACACCAATTAATAACGTGCTGTCATTACGATAGTATTAGAACAAACCCACATTGTCGATTGAGCCTAATTCATTTGCATTTGGTTGAATGATCACTCGCACGAGTAAGTAGTCTAACGACTGTCACTTTGCTACATTAGGTTTTTTGAGCGAATGTGGCTTTCGTGTTTGCAATGTTTTGTTTAAAAACCGATTGGTGTGCCTACAAACTATTCGACTTGCAGAGAAAGTTGCTCCGCACAACAAACTGCGTGGAGATGTCACATTCATAGAGAAAGTGCCGAGGTCACCAAGTGGAAAGATCCTTCGCCGTCCTCTACGAGATGAAGCTCTTCGAAAACTAAATTCTCGCTCAAAACTCTAACACGGTATGATAGTATTATTGTGTAGACAATGTGAACATTTCTGAAATCATCCTACGGTTCCAAAATGTCGGTGTCCCGTGATAGCGCCAAACAGTAGCGCCGTCCACGGACTGGTATCGCTTATCCGACTTTCGCTCGCCTACGCGAATTCGCCGAGAAGTGTCTTGCCTCAGACTGCTACCGACTCCATTTTCTGTATGTGTTACCGTGAAGCGCCAGCAGCCAAACAGCATCGTTATCGAGATTCCACATTACGGAGTTAGTTTTATCATTTAGCATTTCTGTGTGACAGCTGTGTCAACATAATCAAAGTTTGAAGTTGAGCCTAATGTATCGTATCAACTCATTCTGTCACAATGGAACCGACGCTCTAATATCAAGCTCTGGTGTGTGCGACAAACGGTGGCGCCACACACCGGAGCTTGGATAATCGAGTATTATGAGAGCAACCACAAAGCTATTTTGAATTAATGCATTTGTTATCATATCTTAGGCCTACGGCAGCGCAATGGTTAATGATTTTAATGAAATTAAATGTTGAGCTGACATATGACAGTACAGAATTCAGATGATTGATATTGACCGCGTATTGAGTGCTAGATGGACACCCTCATACGAAAAGAACTGATATCAAGCTACCGACGTCGTTGTCGGCGTGTCGGAACCGATCTGATGTGCTTACGAACAAATAAATAATTGAGATTGCGTTAATTATTTGGTACTGACATTTCATTATATCAAACCACAGATAGGTAGCAGATGGCGCTGAATACACGTTAAGCTATGCATTTCGAAAATGTAGATTCTACGATTGAGTGATTGGGTGTCAGTTTGTCTGTTTGGCTAGTAAATAGCATAAACAATATGTTTTACGCTTATAAAATATACGGCTATAAAATGTTTGTATTTAGTACACATTGTTTGTATCAGTGCACATTGTTTGTACTTAGTACACATTGTTTGCACTTAGTACACATTGTTTGTATTTGGACATTGGACTTTCGACATGTAAAGGGTATGTTTGTCCAGTTGCGATCTAGTTTTAGACCAAAACAAATAGGTGTGTTTCCGGGAAAACTGGATTAGGAGATAAAAAATTAGGGGCAGCCTTACTTTTTTCTTCTATTACTTTAATCAATACTCGGTTCGTTCCATTTAATAACAAGTATTTAACAACCCGCGAGTAATAACAAAAGAGTGCTCGAATGGAGAGGGATTGCCACTTGGTAAGACAGTAGAGGTTAATAACAGAAGATAAAGGGAGAGAGATGTCAGTAAGAGAGTAAATTAAGCGAGCACAAGAAGACAGATGGAAATGAGCCTTGCAGATGTAGTTTCACAAGGGGAGGTGAAGAAAGCCCGGGTATTCATGAGTGATTCAATCATTAGGAGAGTTGATAGAGTTGTAGAGAGATGAGATGAGATCACGGTATGCCTACCTGGGGCAAAAATAGAGGATGTAGCAGAAAAGGCAAGACAAGTCATGGTTGGTGGCACGGGAGGTGCTGTTCATGTGCATGTGGGAACAAACAATGCAATAGAAAACTCAAAGGAGTACAAACGCACATCCAAAGAAATGTTCACCAATTATTTCGGAAAATGAACTTAACTGACACAATGTATATTAAATTATGTATACGTTATGTATATGCTTAATGGGAGGAATATAGTAAATAAAAAGCGAGTTAGATATTATAGCCGCAGATATTGACTCTCACGTAATAGGTATCACTGAATCATGGGCAAATAAAGATATAATTGACGCTGAGTTAGCACTGACAGGCTATGCAATGTTTAGGAAGGATATGCGAGAGAGTAGGGGAGGTGGGGTAATTTTATGTATTAAAGAAACAAAGCATATGAAATAACATTGAAAAGTGAAGCAGATTGTGAGGAAACAATTTGGTGTAACATAGTTACCAATAACGCAACATTAACAACATGAGTATTTTATAGTAGTTCAACCACATAAGTCGGAATGTGTTGGAAAAAGAAAAGAAGGAAAAAGGTCCAGGAAGATACACCTGTCAAAAGAGGCTATTATAAAAATTACAAGCAGATGTTGTGGGGATACATTGTGACACTGTCGCGTAATGGTCGTGTAAATAAATAATACCGTTGGACTATAAAAGCCAGTTAACGTGTTTAATTTACATTCCATTACTGAATGTATATCGTATACAATACATACATATATAATTTCATATTTACCAAAACAAAGAAAATAAAGAATAACCAACGCCTCGCTACACTGCAAGTATAACTCGAATTAAGATTAAACAACACTGAAAACGATTCACAATATCGCTCGAACGCAGCTCACATATCGCTCGATAACGATTCACCTATTACTTGAACACCTTCCAAACACTACTTGTGTCACTGGTTCCCAGACAGTACATCTTTACCTGACGCTCAACTGACCACGCCCTCACACGACGCTCCAGCTCGCCCACTGCTGCGTATATATCTCTCGACTATTCAGCCCAAGCTGGTTGCCAGTCGTTATATCCCAAGCTGGTTGCCAGTCGTTATATCCCAAGCTGGTTCTGTATGATACAATTTAACTCAATCACCACGCTGACAGAAAATAATTACCATATACACGTGAATGACAAGGCAATGATAATTGTATCAGTTTTCCATTTAAATTATACAAAATTACAATGCGTGTCACCCGACAAGCTCTATGCCAACAATGGCCGACACGCTTTATGCAAATAATGGCTTAATTCTAAAAACCATTTTTACAGTAGATGAATCTTCAACTTCATAACATGTATTAACACATGGGACATACGAATATATCTAAATACCTACACATATTATCAGCTAACAACGTAATAGATAATATTTCCTTGCACGCTTCCAACCGAGTTATTTTCTCGTAACTTTGTTGCTTCACGCAGCTTTCTACTGACGCACAATTGCAGTATAACTGCCTTCTCGCGGACTACTAATACCCATTGCTAGGATTACTGCCTAGCCTGGCTCGACAATAGCTATATAACCCTTGTTACGTAAGATAGTGGCTATCATTACAACTATAGCATAACCATAAAATAAATGTATAATATTCACTACGGCTATAGTATAACCATAAAATAAATGTATAATATACACATTGTCACATATATAAACACACTGGAAATGTAGAAGAATTCACAAACTACAAAGAGGCACTTAGCTACAACTTAAATTACAAAATAAAATAAATTGCCTTGTAATATAAACAATTACAGCAAGTTTGTCAATGTTTATGTAAGGAGTAAACAGAAAGTTCAAGAAAAGTCCGACCATTGGGCAACAATAGTGGAAACATAATTTCAGACGGGTTTCAAATGACAGAGGTCCTGAATGAATATTTCAGCGCAGTTTTTTTCCGCACAAGACATCGGCTCACTTCCAGTTCCAATTAATAAATTTGAGGGCGATAAATCCGGTCAATTAGGGCAGCTATTTATAACTTCTAAAACGATAGCAAAAAAATTAATTATTTGCTAACTTTGTTTGAACTGCGTTAGGAATTCTTCTAGCAGAGAAGTAGCCCATGCGTATTTACCATATATAGTCATTTTGAACAACCATGTGCGGAGTGAGATATTCTATAACAGCCACGTTCTCTTATGTAATCCATGTCAGACAAACAATAGGTCGAGAAGACAACCAGGATTATTTAGGGGAGGTCACTGGATTGATTCCTGGACATTTGAAAATACTGTTTCACTTCTTATGTTTGTAGAGATTTCAGCTCACTACCAGACACAATACACAGCATAACAGAACCCCAACACTTTACTCAAGCTCTAACCAACTTAGTTCAAAGCACATAATCTAGAACTTCCCCTACTCAATATATTCATCAATGATATCCCAGACAATACACAGAACCATGTTGTCATCTATGGCTATAACCCATCAGTCTTTACCGTAGTGAAGTATAAACAACGTCGGGCCGTTGTTGCCTGCTCACGCAACGATGATCTGCTGCAAATTCAAACGTGGACAGATAGTTGGAATGTGATATTCTGTGCAGCCAAATGGAAGAGCGAAACTGTATCAAGGCTGAAATATGCAAAGACCGGCCATCCCTCATTCACATTTATGAATACTTTCTTGTGAGAAGAGGAAGAAGTGAAACTCTTGGGCATCTCTATCCAGAATGAATTGTCCTTGACATACTTAGCAGACAAGATGACCAAGGATACAGGACCGCGGCTTGGTCTCCTAAAACGAGCTTAAATACAATACAACCAGCGGGCTGTGATCTACAAGAGCATGATGAGACACAGGATGGAATATGTATAATCTGTTTGGATAGCAACCTCTGAAACATGGCCAGGCAAGGTTGATGCCATCCAGAAGCACATTGTCAACATTATAGCTATGCCAGTGGCTTCTTTAAGAATGATTGCCACCCAACCAGTAGCACAAAGAAGACAAGTGGGTGCACTCATCTTGTCCCACCCACATGTTATCTCCTCTTCCAATAGAGCGAATAGCAACCATCAACATTTTAACACATCTCAGCACACAGCTGCTGCAGCAATTCCATCCTCAAACAATGATGGTCGTAAAAAGGCATTCTTGCCTACCGCAGACTGCAGACTGTTGTCTGCCGACTGCCGACTGTCGACTGTCGACTGCCGACTGCCGACTGTCGACTGCCTCTGGAATTAACTCCCAGAGGAAATACATGCAATCTTGGAGAGAGATCATTTCAAGAAAGAAAGAGTAGCGAGTTACAGCTGCTCAGTCAATGAAAAAGCCCGCATAGAAAAAACCGTTGGACTCCTTAGCCAGTATGTTAGACAAGACGATACAAGCTGGTGTCTATTTTACGAAGTTTTCTTTCCGTACGACCGAACTTATGCGGACGTTTGGCGAAGATTACATAACTCAGAACAATCGTACGAAATGATTCAAACGTCAGATGAATTCTCAGAGCGAGGCAGCCTTGTGATATCTGGATGGATGTATCACGGTAAAATTATTTAGACCAATCAGGTAGTTTTGGTAACAGGAGTTAGGATAACACGCGAAAATCCTTATGCTAAGCATACATTTGTGAACGGGCAGCACCGCTAGCCGTTGCATAAATATAAATAAGCAGAATATGGGTATATTATCACATAGACATGGCATTGTTATAATTTTATATGATTGAGACAGGAGACCACATATCGTAGGCAAAGGGGGAGTATATCATTATCTGCTTAATTAAAATTTGGCTCAACATGCCTTCGGACAAGCTTTGGTTACTTTCCAAATCCGTATAACACGATATCTATTCATTTAACCCCATTGCACGACTAATTAACTGCTCCGGTGGCCACAATATTCGAATGGCAAAAACAGTATTCGATTTGTGTTAAAAGTTAAACATAATCCGATAAATTACTATGCCATTACACGGCACAACAGGACAGCTCAGAGTAGTAGTATTTATTTTAGTATGCATGTGTCGAAACATAAGTATGTCTTAGCCTCGACATATACCATCAAGTGGGCGTCGGTCAAGACGTCGTCGGTCAACAAGCTGTATAGTTAAACAGACTACAATGACTTTGTTAGATCACTAAACGTTTGACAGTTGCAAGTGCAGCTATAGTGACCTAACCTGTCTTCATAGCCATGAGGAGCAAGTTGTCCCCGGTCAACATACCCGATAACGTATCCATCTGGGACTTTATGCGGAAAAGACTGAAGCATCACAGCGAGAGAAACAGGGTCGCTTTGGTGAGTTCCAGTCCATGTACAGCAATGTGGTGGAAACGTAAACAAAACACTATAGGCACAGTGTGTTCACTACTTTTATTAGAGTCGTATAATAGTTTGATAATAAGGTACTACCTTTCGGTGTTTATCTTCGTTCGACGGCTGCTCAAAGAAAATCGTACCCTGTACACATGTCGAGCAAAAACACTGAGATAAAAGCGAGCAACGACACATGTCCCAATCACAAAATAGTTTATCTTCAGAAAATTATTTCAAATCAATTTGACCTCTTAAACATTCGACTTTACAATGGTTGTGTTTTGTTGTATTAAAGGTATGTACATTGAGTTGGATTTAGCTTAATAACAGGCTTTTGGTTGTATATGTTCTTTAGGCGTCAAGGAATTATTCCAAGTCAGTAAATAATTTTTGAAAGGTTGTGTAGCAAAAATTAAGTTAAAATAGTGCACTTATGTTTATAAGGAACTGTATCAACTAGTTGTCAATGCTAGCTACTAAATGTGGGATGCGTAAATCTTGTAATAGCTGAAATAGTTTCCAAATCTGATTATCCTTAAACTATTATTCTTTTGTAAAGGTTAGAAATGCAACGTCTAATTTCAAGTGACGATAACAGGCGAATACTCGATCGGCTAAGAGTGAATGCATGTATTGACTTTGGCAGACGTAACGCGAGTTCCAACTTGAAGCGTTTAAACATAAATGCAACCAGGAATACCAGCTTAGAGTAGCGTGGGCCAAAACGGTCTACTTATTTTCATCTACGGCCGAAACGGCTAAATACACCTCTTAGCCAAATAGTACTAGAATTACAGAAACTTGCTAAAAAGAACACTACTACAAAAATGCATTTTAGTTGCACACTGTGCGCTTTTTCCTGTATTGAATGTGACATTGGAATGATAAAAATGATTATAGCAATACTATTATATAGGTAACATTTATATAGCTATTTCACATTTTGGATTACCTAAAGTGCATAAGCTGTGTGTTGGATCATTTCAAGCAGTGAAATTTGTTATAATAATAAGGCCAATAAAATCAACTTAGTACAACTTGCAACAAGTACTGCGTCCTTCACATAGAACATGCCCAAAATGGTTTGGCGTCATGCTGCGTCGGTTTATTGGGACATAGCGGCACTAATAGTTAGATGTGCCGAAGTAGAGGGTGCGCGCTTTTCACCGGGGTACAGTTTGCCCCACCCTACTGTAATAGCTAAAACCCGATAAATGTACATTCTTACATAGCGCGGCATCTAGTCCTTGTGACTGCTGAAAGCGCTTTACACTTCACCCCCGGCAAACTAGTTCATCCCAACGTCATAACTACTTCCTCGGGAAGCATTTAGCCACGCTGCACTTACGACGCGAAGTTTCGAAACGGCAACAAAAGGGTTCGAACCAGATTTCCCTCGACTGAGAGTCAAGCGTTCTGATCTCATTCCACCGCGCCTTACGAGCTGGGTCAAGCCTACGCTCCCAATTTCTACTTGTTTAAAGAGGGTTGAGAACATTGTTTCACATTCAAATTAGATTCAAGGTTTTTACTTCAGCGGTTCATTATGACAACGATAATTGTTAATATTAATTAATGTACAATTACTTGATAACACCCCGATCAGTCAAATGTTGACGTCAATCTATACTTCGATCCAGTCATCAACATATCCCACTGACTGACAAGCAGGGCTACCTGGATACTGCCATCGACACGAATTTAACGTGGCAGCCACACATCAATAGTGTTCATAAACAAGCCAGAAAAACACTCGGCTTAGTCAAGAGAACACTATATCCGGCGCCACCTCAAGTGGAAAACGGCAGACGAGATACCCGTTGGACCGACGTTTGGGTGTGCTACTTGCGCATGCTCACCTCACACCGAGGCTGACATTTAGAGAGTTGGACAAGTGTTCCGTAGCTCGTTTTGTCGCTGGTGACTATCGGGGAATATAATATATTTACCACTTTTTTTTTAGATATACCATGGAATAGTTCGCATCAGCTTGTCTACCATCATTGTCATAGCAGATGCTCGCACCAGACGCCAGCACGAGTGTAAACTCCGAACGGTACCAGCCTCCAGCATTCGTACTAACTTTGCTTTATCCCGAAGTGGAGTTCCTTCACCCTAGAAGCACTAATAGTATCGTCTGCAGTAACATTTCAGAGAGTCGCACTTGACGTCATCAAGTCATTGTAGTATCCCGTTTTTTGATTAACCATGAACTGCACGATTGTATTGTGTGTGTGTGTGTGTTTGTGCGTGCGTGCGTGCGTGCGTGCGTGCGTGCGTGCGTGCGTGCGTGCGTGCGTGTAGGGGAAGGTTCCGTAATATCAGCCACTTTTTTCACATTGATATTCTGACGAGGTATTTGCTATGTGTAAAGTTGACGTAAAAGTTCTTGTGGTAGAATATTATTATGGGCATTACTGCACCTGTATGTTATTTACTTTTTCAATGCGGTCGAGGATATATATATAATATATATATATATATATATATATATATATATATATATATATATATATATATATATATATATATATATATATATATATATATATATATACTCATTTGTTCACCTAATTATGTGACGTCAACATAATGTATATTAACGTTTCAGATCGACGGACCGACCGGCCGCCGATACTCCTACCGTCAACTGCTCGCGTCCATTAGCAATATCGGCATCGCCCTCTTGCAGCGAGGGTTTCAGAAGGGCGATATATTGTGTATTATCAGCGCCAATTGCTGTCAGTACCCGATGGCGCTGCACGGAGTTCTATCTATTGGAGGAACTATGACGACTTGCAACCCACAGTGTACTGCGGGTACGTCGATGGATTATTTATAGCGTTAAAAGATAATGGTTGTAGACGGTCAATGTACAGGCTTCTGGAGTACTTTTTAGTATCCAGCCAGCTTTTTAAAAGAAACTAATTGTTTTAAATAAATGTAAATCAACTACTCTCGTAGATTAGCACCTGCTGAAAGTCCAGGTGTGGACACGTACGAACGTACGCACTAGTGCACATATACGCGTGTGCTTGCGTGTGTATGTGTGTAATGGTGCGTGTGCGCGCCGCGTGTATGTTTGTGTACGTATGTGTGTTCGCATGTACATTTGTATGCATGCGTGTATGTTGGCATGTATATGTGTATGCACACGCACGCACACGCACACGCACACCCACATGCACACACACACGAATACCCAAACCCACATACACATCCACACGCTCACCCACGCGCAATCGCACGCACACGCACACGCACACGCACACGCACACGCACACGCACACGCACACGCACACGCACACGCACACGCACACGCACACGCACACGCACACGCACACGCACACACACACACACACACACACACACACACACACACACACACACACACACACACATGCAATACTAACTTTACAGATGACATCAGAAATCAACTGCAGGATTCCGGAGCTCGCTGGATTGTTACTTCATTGGACAATATCGCCAAAGTCAGAGACGCCGCTCAAAGTTTAACAGATATTAAGGTACCATGTCGATGTGTTTTTCGTGAATTGTTAATTATGACATTGCGCCGTCCGTCTAACGTCTGTCAACATTGAGATGTGAAATATAAAATGTCCGCAAAACACTGAGCATATCAGAGAATGATGATAATGGTTTGTTCAATGTTGCAATCAAGTCATACTATTTGAGGCTCGAGTCTTTCTTCTACGCACAAAGAATTGACTTGAGTTAATAGCTCGATACATGTTGTCCTTCTGCGTTTAATTATGCAGGTAGCATTAGGAATTTCGTTTTCGCGGTAAGTGCGACAGGGAGAGAAGCCGTAGCTTCAGTTGGAGAAGCCTTAAGTCGAGTAGAATCGAGTCTTCGAAAGTGTTGATTCGAGTAAAGTGTTAAAAGTACAGAATACATTAACAACAACGACACTAGAAGCTCGGTCACCAGCCTTTTCTTACACGGATGTCAACTGCGATGGTAATCGTGGAGTGAGAATAGTCAGTCATAGGTACACACTTCGGGGGGGGGGGGGGAGGTTAGTTGTGAATGTGTTATACACCTGGAACTTTTCCACTTTTCAGGAGATATTCATCATCGACGACGACACAGATTGTTCGTTCTTCTCAGAACTGACATCTCACAAGTCGACTGAAACCGAAATCATAACTGCCGGAGACGTCTTCATCGACCCGAGAAATGACGTCGCGTGGATGCTCTATTCATCTGGTACAACTGGAAGAACGAAAGGAGTCATGCGCACCCACTACAACATAATAGCTGAACTATATCAACAGAGGTTAGTTCAGATGCCTCCACACATGGACAAATCTGGTCTAGAACATGGCAATATTAATGTTAGCAACTGTTTCTCGAGACAACGGGCTATTAAGAGCATTCTACAATTCAGAAGAAAAACCTTTTAGCAATGAACACATTTTGATTTAGACCATACAACATTTATTATTTCACCCATAACCTCTTAATTAACAACAGCATATTTCGTTGACACAATCAATTCATCTTTAAAATGTAAAATTATATATAGCAAAATAATGCAAACATGCAGTGCATAATAATAAATATTGTTTATTATTTTTGAACATTGTTGTCGCTATAATTACCATCATCTCGTCGCCCTAATCGGTGGAATTATTTTTGCTATTTCAGTCATCCGTCCATTGCTTTATGTCGCTCTCCAGGCGAGGAGGTATTTATTGCCGTACTTCCGTTCTTTCATACATACGGCTTTTGGTTGTTCTTACACCAATGTTTGACGAATGGAGACACAGTCGTTGTCTACCCACGATATATCGCAGCACACTTTATTGAGTCTATCCAAATGTATAAGGTAAGCAAATAATAGTCCATACAGGAATAGCATACGTATAATGTCGTTCGTTCTACTTTATTCCAATTCATTCATCTGTATTACCGACTACCTGGATATACACAGTGGTTGATATATGAACGAATAGTTTTCGCGTAATAATTGCAGCGCGGCTGAAAGCTTCCCAGAGAAGTCAAGTTGGTGTTGGGAGGAACAGTTCTGCCAGGTGGTGAAGGGAAAAGCGCTTTGAGCGGTCATACGGACTGCATACCGCGAAATAAACGTGGATAAGGCAGAAGTCATGACAAGTGATCAGGCACAGAATATATCAGGATTAGAGGAGATACAGGGGAAACTTCGCCAAGTTAAAAACTTTCGTTACGTGGGATTTGTGATCAGCCTAGAAGGAGTATGCTAATAAGATGTAAGGAATAGAGTTTAAGTCAGCTAAGGCGAAATTGCTTGACTGATCGGTTGTGTGCAACAAAACCGGTTGTGTGCAACAAAACAATGCCAGTGAATTTAAACAAAGATTTGAAACTCTATAGTAAAACATGTGTTGACGTATGATGCAAAGACAGTGGCCATATGGAAGAATGGAGAAAAAATACTCGAAAGGACAGAGATGGGAATACTGAGATGGATTGTGAGAATACCTTTGATGGAGAAAAGGCGTAACGAAGACATAAGGCAGGAGATGATGTGTTGTGTATAACATATGAACTAAGTAAGATCAGAGAGACGTAGTTCGGACACGTTATTTGTACACAAGAAGGCATGGAGTCTGCCGGTGGCTGAAAGACCAGCATGGGAAGGCATATGTTAAGAATGAGGGACGTGGTTAGGAGAGACTTGGGCAGAGGTTGTGGAGGAGGACACAATGGACAGGACATGATGGCGGAGGAGGATCTGAGCGGTCACTCGCAATAGGGAATAGACGGTCATAAGAAGATTATGATGAATACTTGTATTATAACTCCCACCATCCAAGAGAGGTAAGGTTTACTGTGGACATTTCATACAATTGTTGAGTCAATCACAACATAAAGTAAATATAAGACCACATAAGATTTTAGTACGTACACACATGTATATCTTAATACATGCACTGTATACGATAATAAAGTATGTAATAATTTCAAATTTGCATTTCAACACATAATACAAGGATGCATAATGGATTAATTGCACTACTTATGTAACAGAGCTCAGGCACCTCATCTTTGCGACAGCTGGTTGCACTGATCATCACTGGAGTATAAAACAATAATTAAAGTTCATTCGTCTAGTTTATATTTATTAAATGCAGTGCATGCTACGCCTCAGCTTCTGTTACTAACTAGGCCATCAGCACAACACACGTCACAACAATGTGTTACTTGTGTCACTAGCTAAGCCATCAGTATAACACATGTAACAACAATTTGTCACTCGTGTCACTAGCTAGGTTATCAGCATAACACATGTCACAAAATTGTGTCACTTGTATCACTAGCTAGGCCGTCAGCATAACACATGTCACTACAGTTTTTCATTATGCTTGACAAATAGCTCATGACATTACTTATGATTTCGATAAAAATAACACTTTCAAATCACTTTTTTGAGATGCATATCTCATAATATTAAAACCTACGTTTACACAGCATAGGCAAATCACCAAAACGTACTTTGTAGTCGACATATATCGTTAATCATTTTCATTTTACAACATGCCAAGCCAAAGGTTCCAAGTAAATGGTCGAAACATATATGTGCGCCAAAACAATCATCGAATAAATTATTTTATTAGAACTGTTATTTCCTGTCACACACTGATACGTAATATAAAGTGCTGTATTTTGTCAAAGAGTACTACTAAATTCACCTTATACTTATTGAAAACGACATCGGCATAACTTGAAAGGGTCGCCTGTCAAAATCACACCTTACTCCGAATTAGTCGGAATGGAATAATATTGCTTTTGTTTTCCCATTGCAATCAATGCTAAAGGCGAGTCGGGCAATATAAATAAGGCACATGTTATAATATCAACATATATTCAGAACAATTTTATCAAAGTGGTGATCAACTACAGACAGTCAATTGGTTGATGGTAGCCTCTTCGTTAATTGCTTTGTCATCAAGGCTACAGATTTTCTACAGTCAATCCAGTTTACGGTACAGACCATTGCATAAATGAATATTCGGTTTTAGAAAAACTGTTCACTTTGATGTTTGTTTTGTGACAAACTGACATGTGCGTATGCCGTCAACCAGCGACTAGACTTTAAAATATGTGAACAGCACCAGTGTCGTTGGCTGCAAATGTGTCCTTTTCCAAACTCAGTGGCACTTTATTCGTATGAAATGAAGCCGGAAGTAAATAAATTATATATATATCTCCTACTGTGAAGTTCGTTTAATGGCGCCAGGCGACCGTGCTGGTCGTGGTACCGCCGATAGCCGTCGACATGATGCGGGCCGCTGCAGCAGGAGACCGAGCAGCCTTCGCCAGCGTTCATACCGTCCAGTGCGGGGCGGCCGTACTGTCGGCGGACATGGAGCGGCAGCTCAAGTACAAGACAGGCATCCAACGCGTGCAACAAGGTATCTGCCAAGTCTCGTGCTTTGGGAAGGATATATCCGTCTTCTTTTCCAGTGTTGTCATATCTCCTGCTTCTCCTTCTTCATGCACGCACGCGTGCACGCACGCACGCACCCACACACACACACACACACACACACACACACACACACACACACACACACACACACACACACACACACACACACACACACACACACACACACACACACACACACACACACACACACACTCTTTCTTCAAATATATGTTTCGACTACATTTTGAAATATAAGGTATAGTGAACTCAACAAAACACAAGTTTTTTAAAGTGGAGTTGTTCTAGCTATCGGGAAAACAAAACAAAAAATTTATGTCCCAATAGCCCAGTGGTAACCATTTATATAAAAGAATCAAGCATGCAGTTAGATAGTTGTGACTGTGAGAGTTGGAGTGCAGCTCACGTGCAAAATAGAAAAACCATGGACAATTGATACAAAGTCGAAAGAGTATACATACTATATTTGCCGGCTTCAGCCTATGGCATGACGGAAACTGGGACGACCATTGTGCCAGAGTGGGACGATGATTTAAGCGTTGGCTCCGTCGGCATCCCCTCGTGCAACACGGAATGCAAGGTTAATCTGATACTTCTCTAATGCTAAGTCGTGTTTTCTAACTCTACTATCTTTCTTAAGTGAGAACAAATATTGCTATCAATGTTTTCCCATTCAATATCTTAAAAAAACTTACGATATGGTCTCCAAGCTAGTATAGAGTATTATAAACGAAGCCTAACTGGTGATTTATACACATGTATAGTTAGTTGTTTTCCTTATGTTGTATTGCTCCTAATCAACCATTTTATTACAATTTTGAAGCTGCAATTCCACACTATTCTGAAACTTTCATATCAGCACTTTTGTTACTCATAAACTTGGGCTTGCAATGTGTACAAGTAGTCTTATTTACGTAACACCCCCGCATAAGAGGCTCGCAAACATTCCCGCGCATAGCTATGTTATCTTGCTTACACAAACGTCGGTGCAGCAATGTCTTCGCTATGCACCTCGCAGATTGTCAACCCTCAAACTGGCGAGGAATTGGGGTCACACCAAGACGGAGAACTGCTGATCCGTGGTCCGTCTGTGATGAAAGGTTATTTTAACATATCATCGGAAACGGACATAGACTCCGATCGTTGGATGCATACGGGTATGTGCATATCTTTTCCTGGGGGGGGGGGGTAAGATGTCTAAATAGAACCGCGTTGACAAATAGTACCCCCGCTAATCAGATTTTCCAGTTCGTTATTACCAAGTTCTACTCATAAATGTTTTACTTATTTCATTTAATTTCTTTTTAAAATGTAGAAAGTTTTACAACATACATTTGTCCTTAGAAAGTACTGCGCGTAGGTACTCACATATATGGGAAGAAGGGCTACAGTTGGGTCATTCCAACCTAGTTTTATAGGCAGGTGATGTAAGTTAAGAGATATTTATATATCACGTATATATTATCCTGCTGAATTTAAAAGGAGTGACATGATTGAGTCACTTGCTGCTGGCACGAGTATGTGTCAATGAATTTATCTCCCTTTTTGTTTGGAGTATAGTACGTTTCATTTACAAAAATCCAGGGAATGTGTTGAAAGCAAGGTAACTGCTTTAGGGATTGTAAAGTACCATACGTCCGTCGCCTCAGGCTTCTTAAACATTGCTTCACGCTGGCAAGGATCACAGTCAAAGACTCCCCCCCCCCGAGTCCTCTCTTCTAAAGTCCATTCACACAACTCGCTTGTCTGTTAACCATTTGCAGGCGACATGGCGCACTATGACGATTACGGCCGGTTTTACATCGTCGACAGATACAAACAACTTATCAAGTTCAAAGGGTTTCAGGTTGGTGACAAAATTAGCTTTGAAATGAACAGACCATTGACACTAACGCGCGGTCGTAAACATACAGATTCTGCCATTTCGAGGTTTATTTACTACACTGTGATGATTCAGAGAACAAATTACACACGTTGTTACCCACTATAAGCTCTTGCCTACGCTGGGCTATTACATGACTGGAAAGGTTGGTTATACATATTTAAGCAATGATCAGATTAAACACTCGGCGTATCACAGAATCATCATTGAGATTGTTCATCAAATTATTTAGTGCTGTGCGTGCGAGTGTGCGTTCGTGGGTGTGTATGTATAAGCATAGTAATATATATTGCTGAAAAACAGCATTTTTGCCAGCTAAATTATGTATTTGTTTCATCCCATATACCCGAACGCTTGCGGGCAATCGTATATGTTACCAGGGCAGACAGGTTTTAAAGCAAGTTGATCTGAGAACACACATTTAATTCTCAAGCCTTCACAGATGCTCATCAAACACAAAAGACTCAAGTGGTTTGGGCATGTTTGTCGCATGCCAAGATATAACTTTGTTAACAATATTTCAAAGAACAGCCGATGAGAGGATGCATACATTGAAGAAGAGGAGCGACCAGATCAGATATGACACTGGGCTCCCGTTGTTGACTGTGGAGCAGCCATAAATAGAGTATGTGTAGTGGTGCTTCCGAAGGAAAGTGATGGGTCAACTAGGCATATGCGTTTAACTCAAGTCACGCAAATCACTATTAACTATTTATCAGGTGATTCCGTCGTACCTGGAAGATTTGCTGCTCACTCACCCGGCCGTGGCGGACGCCGGGGTCATTGGGCTGCCGGACGAGCGGGCGGGTGAACTCCCGGCTGCCTTCATCGTACTGAAAGCCGGAGTGACGGCGAAGGAAGCTGACATCAAGGCATTCGTGGACGGTAGGTCTGTGGGGGTGTATTCTGTGCCTCAATTGTAGGAGGATTATATGAAGAGTTAGACAAAAGTATTCGTGGGAACCTACCAGACATAAATTAATAATGTACCGTCATTACGATCGTCACCGAACAAACCCACATTGTCGATTGAGCATAATTCCTTTGCATTTGGTTCTATGCTCACTCGCACGAGTAAGTAGTCTAACGACTGTCACTTTGCTACATTAAGTTTTTGAGCGAATGTGGCTTTCGTGTTTGCAATGTTTTGTTTAAAAACCGATCAGTGTACCTACAAAACTGTTCGACTTTCAGAGAAAGTTGCTCCTTACAACAAGCTGCGTGGAGGTGTCACATTCATAAAGAAAGTGCCGAGGTCACCAAGTGGAAAGATCCTTCGTCGTCCTCTGAGAGATGACGCTCTTCGAAAACTAAATTCTAGATCCAAACTCTGACACTTTATTGTGCGTAAACAATGTGAACATTACTGATATCATTCTAGTGTTCCAAAATGTCGGACTGGTACTGCTTATCCGACTTTCGCTCGCCTACGCAAATTCACCGAGAAGAATTTGGCATCAGAGACATGGTTTGACAGTTACCGACTCCATTTTCTGTATTCGTTACCGTGAAGCGCCAGCAGCCAATCAGCGTCATTTTAGAGATTCTTCATTATAGCCTTATTTGTTATTTTGTTATTGTATTATATTATAGCCTCATTTAGTTTTTTGTGTGTGACAACTGTGTCAACACAATCAAAGTTTAAAGTTGATTCTAATATATCATATAAACTGAATCCGTCACAATGGAACCGACGCTCCGACGCCAAACTCTAGTGTGTGCGACAAACGGTGGCGCCACACACCGGAGCACGTATTGTACGACAGCGCAAGCAAACTTAATGATTTTAATTAAATTATACGTTGTTGCGGGAAGCGCTTGAGCTGACATAAGACAATACAGAATTCAGATGATTGATATCGACCGCGTATTAACGGCTAGATTGACACCCTTATACAAAAAGAACTGATATCAAGCTATTGACGTCGATGTCGGCGTGTAGATACCGATCTGATGTCTCTGCGAACAATTGTATCACATAAGTCAAAGACATTGTGTTCATTATTTGGAACTAACATTTCATAAAACTATGTATTTCTAATATATATATATATATATATATATATATATATATATATATATATATATATATATTGTATGAATGAGTGATCAGTTGCTGGTTTGGCTGCTTGGCTAGTAAATATGTTAACCAATATGTTGTACGTTTATAAAATATACGGCAATAAAATGTTTGTACTTAGTACACGTTGGACTCTCGATATGCAAAGCGTCTCCTTGTACACTTGCGACTTAGTTGTAGACATAAACAAATATGTGTGTTTCCGGTTACCTGACCCTATCTAAACTGAATTAGGAGATACCAAAATTAGGGCCGGCCTTACTTTGTTTTTCTATTATTTTAATCAATGTTCGTTTCGTTACATTTAATAGCATGTATTAAAACAACCCGCGAGTCATAACAAAAGAGTGCTCGAGTGGAGAGGGATTGCCACTTGGTAAGAGAGTAGAGGTTGATAATAGAAGAGAAAGGGGGAGAAATGTCAGTAAGAGAGTAAAGCGACCACAAGAAGACAGATGGGAGGAGGCAGAGTGTGCAGCAAGAGAAAGGTAAACGAGTGACTCGGCAGGAAAGGAGCCTCGCAGATGTAGTGTCACAAGGGAAGGTGAGGAAAGTCCGGGTATTCATGGGGGATTCAATCATTAGGAAAGTAGATAGAGTTGTAGACAGAGGAGAGGACATCACGGTATACCTGCCGGGGAAAAAAATTAGGATGTAGCAGAAAAGGCAGGACAGGTTATGGGTGATGGCATGGGAGTTGTTGTTCATGTGTATGAGGGAAAGGAGTCCAAATGCACATACAAAGAAATGTTCACTAATTATTTCGGAAAATGAATATAAACGACATTATGTACATGCATTACCTATACATTATGTATATGCTTAAATGCCAAGAGCATAGTAAATAAAAACGCGAGTTAGACATTATAGTAGCAGATATTGACCCTCGTGTAATATACATCGCTGAATCATGAGCACATAAAGATATAATTGACGCTGAGTTAGCACTGACAGGCTATGTAATGTTTAGGAAGGATAGGCAAGAGAGAAGGGGAGGTGGAATAATGTTATATTTTAAAGAATCAAAGCATACGAAATAACACTGAAACGTGAAACAGATTGTGAGGAAGCAATTTGGTGTAACATAGTTACCAATAACTGAACATTAACAACATGAGTAGTTTGTTCAAGTACATGAAACTTTGGGTTCCACTGATCATAACCAGATCCATTTTAATATAAAAGTAAAAACAGGGAATACATATAACAATAGAGGAACTTCAATAAAGGCATACTATATATATATATATATATATATATATATATATATATATATATATATATATATATATATATATATATATATATATATATATATATATATATATATATATATATATATATATATATATATATATATATATATATATATATATATATATATATATATATATATATATATATATATATATATATATATATATATATATATAAGATCTTTGAAGAGTCAGCCGAATGGAACAACAACATTTATGCCAACTTCATAGATTTTGAAAAGGCGTTCGACAGCTTCCATCGAGAATCACTCTGGAAAATCCCCAGAAGATGGTGAATATCATAAAATTTCTATACAGAGACTTTGAATGCAGGGTTATTTGCAACAACCAGCTCACAGATAGTTGCGGCATCCCACCCATTCGTGTGAGTTTGGCCCAACACAAATCGTAGAATTCAGAAACCTTCCCGTGGAACAATTTTTTTATCAAAGTGGTGATCAACTAGAGACAGTCAATTGGTTGCTGGTAGCCTCTTCGTTAATTGCTTTGTCATCAAGGTTACAACTTTTCCACAGTCAATCCAGTATACGGTACAGACCATTGCATAAATGAATATTCGGTTTTAGAAAAACTGTTCATTTTGATGTTTGTCTTGTGACAAATTGACACGTGCGTATGCCGCCAACCAGCGACTAGACTTTAAAATATGTGCACAGCACCAGTGTCGTAGGCTGCAAATGTGTCCTTTCCCAAAATCAGTGGCACTTTATTTGTATGAAATGAAGGCGGAAGTAAATAAATTATATATCTATCTCTTACTGTGAAGTTCGTTTAATGGCGCCAGGCGACCGTGCCTGTCGTGGTACCGCTGATAGCCGTTGACACTTCGCCAGCGTTCACATCGCTGCGGCAGGAGACCGGGTAGCCTTAGTAGTATACGGGGCGGAATGGGGGATCAAAAGAGCGGCCCAGCAGAAAGAGCAAAGTGACTTCCGGTCACGTGACTCGCCCCAGCGCCCCCTAGCGGTAACCTACATCCACCACGAGCGCCCCCTTAACGACTGGAGATAACGGTCATAACCTGACTTATGTGTGGTGACCTATGACCTGTACTGGCCAGGTAGTGACCAGGTAGTAACCGCTACCTATCCAGTGATTTCAAGGCATCGAAGTAGTCCGCGATACCCTACCCGTTGTAGCTCGCGTTACCCTATCAACAACCGACACAACACTTCATGAAGTCACAAATTTTAATATATAAAAATAGCCATACATCATAGTAATAAAAAATAGCTATATAAAATAGATATATATCATAATAAAGCACGTCATAGTAATATAATTATTTGATACATCATATTAAAGCACATAAAATCATATTAATATAGTAATATATATCAAATCATATTAAAGCACATAAAATCATATAAATATAGTAATATAAATATGTAAAAATAGCCATATATTTAACCATATTAAAGCATATAAATATCGTTCAATATATCATTTAAAAATAGTCATATTAAAGCATATAAATAGCGTTCATTATTTCATTTAAAAATAGCCATATTAAAGAATATTAAAGCATAGTAATATTAAAAATAGTCATATATCAAATCATATGAAACGTAGTGTTCGTCTGTTAATCAGCTCACAAATCGTTCTGTTTTACAAAGAGGGCGCTGGGAGGTTATTGAAGTCCAGACGCGGCAGTGACTTTCCGCGTCTGTCTATAAGTTTTGTAGGTCGTTTTATGACCTTGCCTTCATCATTGCTGCACCCCGCACACGACTTTTCCATTTCTGTCACGGAACGTGGTTTTGCTACTTCCCTTCATCATTAAACCCCCACAGCATTTCCATTTCGATCTGGGAACGTGATTTGAACAGTTTCATTTCTTGCATGACAGCAGACCAGGATTTTCTATGATCTAGAAATGCGGCGTATTCATTGCATTCGTCGTCCCAGTTTTCTTCAGAAGTATATCCGTCATCGCTGTTCTCGTCTATGCGTGGCGTACGAGCACATAACTCCTGCATCACGAACGGCCAGTGGTTTCTATGGAAGCTGAAAAACCAGAGTGAAAGACACATTGAGCCATTGGTAAAGGACTGTGTTAAAAGTATCGTATATACATTAAATAGCACATGCACATCTGTTAATAATAACTATGAGTAGACCTGGTGTGAGCGGTGTACTTTGGAACCACCACGGCGTATGTAATGCTACACCGCCAGCACCAGCAAACGCGTAGAAACTAAGTCGCGTAAAACTGATAAGACTGACCTGGCGACCTCGCTCGGCCGACTCGGCGCGCGTACTATTTATAATCAGACTACCAGCCGCTTAGCAAGAGGCATTATAACTAGGTCACAGACGCATAAAAGATGTCTCTTAAAGTTAAACTGTGTGTGTTATGTAGACGCTTTTAAAACCTTTTAAAAACACAGGAGTACGTATCAGCAAACAACCACGGACAATATGTACTTACGATCGATACAGTATCAGACTCAACGCAACGCCAATCTCGATGTAGACCTGCATCAAGTCGGAAAACAAAGCAACGCTAGACAGCATGGTGATGACGTCAGAGACAACGGCAGCGGCAGCAGCAGAACGACGGTTGCAGAATGGCGGTAAGTGTATAAAGAAATACCTTGTCTGAGGACGGCTTTATATAGGAAACGCTAAACAATGCAGACAGCTGACATAAGCTGCTATAACACAATAACAAATCCATCAAAGTCAGAAAGTTATGTTAGAAAACACCCATAATAAAATTATTATTAAACTGGAATGCTAATAATCAACTCCCAAACCCACTAGAACAATAAGCCATCTTTCACAACGAAAAACATGTTCGATAAGTCTGTCACAGAAGTGTCAGAGAATTGATGCTGAAACCAAAATCTCATTTATCACGTGTAAAAAACAAAGTCAACCATTTCTCAACCAACGTTGTATCGATTCCAGACATTCTGCATCAAACAGTAAACAACTCCTCCCAGCGATAAGCCTGTCAACTAACCAACGCTGAATCCGAAAACCCATTTATCATGCATAAAAACACCATGCACTTATGGAAGTTATTGCTGCATGGAAACTGGTGGCATATGCATATGCATTAATTTATATATGCATGCATTAATTTATATATGCATGCATTAATTTATGTATATGCATTTATGTATATAAATACAGTGCATGTAACATTAAACAGCATAAAATCAGAATGACTCCTCCTATATACTTCCGTGGAGGAAACTCGTTTCTATCCAACTTCTACGCATGTAGGATACATGCATGGGGTCATGTTTTTAACACAGTTGAAGCTGCATACCAGTACATGAAATGCATCTTTTATGGAGATGTCGAGACGGCGCAGAAAATGCTTGCCACAAGAACCGGACTACAGGCGAAATACCTAAGCAAGACCATCCGAGAGAAACAGGAGTTACGCGCGCAGTGGAACAAATAGAGACGATCTGTAATGATCGCGTTAGTTGCTATTAAATTTCGCGACACGACATTATGCAAACTATTATTAGAAACATATCCAGCGCCGTTAATGGAAAGCGTGAGAAGTAGGGAGGGATACTGGAGCATGTCCACCTACACTGGACAGCGTGGACAGAACGTGTTGGGTCAGATACTCGTGAATTGTCGCGAGTTCATTCGAAAAAAACAGGCGCCATAAAGTCTGGCGCGCGCAGCGATAGGAATGCGAGGTGCATACCAGAGGGCCAGCTGGTAAATAAAACACAGACGCGCCATGGAACCGGCCCGCTATATAAGGGACCGTAGCTGCAACCTTCATAACACGATTCTCGAAGCGACTCACTCGACATTCTCTCTAGCGAAGCAACATGATGGCCGCCGCCGCCGCACAGCAACTCATGGACGATGACCATATGATGAATCTGACGCGTTTGCAGAGCCAGGTAAGTGATGGAACGTACAAGTTTCCAACAGCGTTAACCATAGTGTCTACCGCACGACAGGAGAAATATGTATTATATCCGGCATGCTCACAGTGTCCCGTTGGAGTCCAGCGTAGTAAGCAGGGGTACTATTGTCCAACACACAAATGGCAGCGATCTCCGACGTAAAGATTCAACCTGCGTGTCCTCCTGCAGGACAGTATAGGAAGTGAATGTTGGGTTAGCGTATTTGATACGCTGGCAGTTAAAGCCCTTGGCTTCACCGCGAACGAGTACGTCGCAATGAAGTCAAAAGACGAGCGGGTGGCTGCCCTGTCTGTGTTGAGGGGGGTCCGTGTCAGAGCGACCATTAAAAAGCGCGTCAACAAGGACTACGTAAACTACATTGCGTCAGAGCTGGAAGTACTTGACGAGGCATTCTCTTTGTAGGAGGAAGACAAAGAGAATGCCGTCGTCGTCGCTACCAGCGCTGACAGCAGCAATGAAAGCACAGGTCCTCTCGTTGATGAAATAAGCACGAATCAAAAGGTACGGGACTGGGAAAATACCATGAATAAAAAGGTACAGCAGTGGTTAGACTCGTATGAAGAACGTAATCTGTTACCATCCACACCATCCATCACTTCCTCTACCGAACCGACTCTGTGTATAGCAGACGAGGAAAGTAACGATGCGGTTATTACCGTAAGCAGCAGCGAAGCAGCTATGGTCATAAGCTGTAGCAGCAACAGCAGCAGCAACAACAGCAGCAGCGGTGGTAGTAACCATGGCAACGATATGCAGGCGACGGCAATGAACATAGACAGAATATGGAATCGTGCAGAAGCCATGATGAACCAGAACACCTTCAACACATTGATAGACGCAGCTTGTGTTCGTTATGCATGTAACGAGGTTGAGCGTATATTAGGTTTATCGGAAGGTGAATATTACGTACCGTCTTCCGGTCTAATCAATCACATCTTGCGCTGGGTTGTCATAGCGGTGGAGGAGAGGGTTGGTAAAAGGCAATGGTGTGTCGATATGGCAGACACGATCAGAGCGACCATAGCCAGTGTATATGCAGGTAAGAACGAAGTTCCTGACATTGATTAAACAGGTGTGTCTTTTGTTGTCCCGTCTATAGATCCATAACGGTCTACGCCAACTGCGTGAGGCGTACGAAACCAATGACATCGACGATGATGAGAAACCGTCGCCACAGCGCAAACGCCGGATGCCACCGTTGGCTGCAAACGATCTGCGGGTGAAGCTGAATCGGAAACGGCGCTTTGCTTCACCCGCACCAGCAGCAACGGCAGCAGCAGCAGCAGCAACGGCGATGACAACAGCAGCGCCAATGACACCGCCACCCCCACCGCCGTCGTGTCTACAGACCACATTCGAATTTAGCCCGGCGTCGCCACCATCATCGTCGCCACCGTCGCTGTCATCATCGTGGACGTCATCATTTGAGACGCTAAACAAGTCATTGTTGACACCACCACCACCATCCTCCGACATGCAGCAGCCATGCACCTGCGACCGCTGCTGCGATGAAAACATTATGTTAGAATCATCCCCAAGCAAGCCGAACATTATGAACCCTTATACAGCAAACATCATGATCATAGAAGCAGTGACACATCTGATCATGCATAAATCATACCATACACCTCTGACAGTAGCCGAAGCTACTGTCAACGTATGTGCAGAAGGGTGCACTCGGCTACTGTCGGAGGAGATGCAATCATACCTCATACACGAAGTGGCGTGTTTCATTCCTTGGATGTTGTAAACAAAGGAATGAAACACGCCACATACACACACACACACACACACACACACACACACACACACACACACACACACACACACACACACACACACACACACACACACACACACACACACACACACACACACACACACACACACACACACAGTAATTGATTTTAATCGTATATTGTTTAGTGTCTTTAGTAATTGTTATTGATTTTAATCTTATGTATTTAGTTGTTATATATCATTAGTGTCTTTAGTAATTGTTGTTGACTTTAATCTTATGTATTTAGTTGTTATATATCATTAGTGTCACACACACAGAGTAATTGATTTGATTCGTATATTGTTATTGATTTTAATCTTATGTATTTAGTTGTTATATATCATTAGTGTATTTGTTGTCTATGAAATACATATAGTAATCTTTATGCATGAAGAGATCGACTTCTATATATACAATTATTCACACACGTGACCTCTGTCGTGGTGTAAAAACCCACAAGTCAGCCATTATTCACACACGTGACCTCTGTCGTGGTGTAAACCCACAAGTCAGCCATTATTCACACACGTGACCTCTGTCGTGGTGTAAAAGCCCACAAGTCAGTCATCATAGTAAAACACCCACAAGTCGACGTCATATATCATCATCATCAACTTATATATATAGAAGCATATCTTTTCATATCAGTACAGTATATATCTATTTCATAGACAATGTATTCTATTGAATAAAATAGTCAAAATGGAATGGAACGTGTTGTACCTTCATTATTCGCACGACTGACACCCCTCTTCACGAAAGGGAAACCCGTAGCTGATTATGATGGACATAGTGGACAATACTAAGTGACCAAAAGTAGCCAAGTTAGGAACGCCTGTGATTGGTCAATAGTATCCATGTTAGGAACGTCTCTTAATCGTGATTGGTCAATAGTACCCATGTTAGGACCGCCCCTTTTTTAGTAATTGACCAATAGTAATCAAGGTAGGAACGTCTCTTATTAGTGATTGGACAATAGCACCCATGTAAGGAAAGCCTCTTATTAGTGATTGACATGTAATTGACCAATAGTAATCAAGGTAGGAACGTCTCCTATTAGTGATTGGACAATTATTAGTGATTGACATGTTATCCACCTCGCACCTACTATATAGATGTACTGAGAGTCCATTCCCTCTCAGTTGTAGATGCAGTCATGAAAAGACATCAGTGTCGTCACTGCGAGGTCGCCTTCGACACGTGCGCAGAACTACAACGTCATGTGCAGAGTATTCACTCGACGCCATCATGCGACTTACATTCATACTCGGTGGCACCACCTATGGTGGCGCCGCGCAGCGACTATGCAAAGAGAGCGAAATACGCATGCGAGAAGTGCGGTGTCACCTTCGGGAGATATAACAACCTACAGCGCCACGTAAGGTCGGTATGTAGAGGCAGTAGTAGTAGAAGCATCGTCTACGCATGTAAGAAATGCGGACGGAAGTTCGAAAGACGTTACAATCTGACCATGCACGAATGAACCGCGTGTACCGAGCCAGTCTACGCGTGTAAGAAATGCGGACGGAAGTTCGAAAAACGTAACGATCTGACCAAACACGCACGAACCGCGTGTGCCGACGTCACCGAGCCACCAGCACCAAAGAGATCAATAAGAGATGACACTACCCCATCCCACCATCCACTCGTTACCGAGGAAGATCCGTTAGACCCACCTGATCGACTTCCCTTCGCCGATACTCTATCGACGGAGTTGCTAGATGTCGTTCGTGCGCACTGGTCTGCTATACGAACCCACGTGTTCAGAGGTCCTCTTCAATGCAGGTACGATTACAGATTAATCACGCTAGACACGACCGACTTCGAACCGTCTTTGAAGATCATGTTCCAGGAACAGACCACCGCGTTCAAGATTAACCTCAGTTACGGGTTCATTCTGAGAAACAAGAACACGGGTCAATACAAGTACTATCATACCTCTTGTAATTGCTGTGGACGCTACCTGGACGAACCCAGTCTCGTCACCAACAGCAAGGACTTTGATAAATTTCTCCAACGCATCCGAGAACCCGACCTCTTGCAATGGGCCATCAATCAAAGACCGGATTCTGCGTGGGTGTGTGAACTCGTGACGAATGTCACTTTTTTCGTTAATCGCATCATCGATCATCCTATAGGATGTGTAGGCATGATCTCTCTACCATCCTACATCAAGAGGAAGAAAAGCATCATCGGATTGGAAACGGAACCCATCCATATGAAGAGGTACAAAGATAACCTGTGTCTGTTCCGATGTCTGGCCCTGCATCGAGGATGCGATCTATATCGATTGGAACCGGCGGTGAAGACGCTCTACGAGACATACGATCGAGATCACGTACCCATGGAAGAATTTACAGGGGTCACGCTGGATGACCTCTATCGCGTAGAGACCACGTTCCAAACGAACGTGTGCGTGTACCGCCTTGTCAATGAGGAGGACGGTAAGTCGACAGCCGAACTGGTTCGTCGATCGTTATGCAAGTACCCCGAAACAATGTATCTCAACCTTCACGGGACAGATTTTTCATTCATCCAAGATGTCTGCATGTACTGCAACTCGTATCGATGTCGGAAGAGCGGTGACTCGTTATGGAAAGAGGCATCGAAGCTGTATCGACACGAGCGCACGTGTACAGGGGGTGTGCGTCGAGTTCATCCTGGTGGCGTTTACCATTCCACACCATCGGTGTTCGAACGTCTGGACGACGAGAACATTCGCGTGGCTGAATCGTTGCGTTACTATCCGTATCGAGCCACCTTTGATTTCGAGTGTTGGTTCGATACGGAACAACTTCCGTCGGACAGTGACAAGGTCCACTGGGTGGCGCGTCACGTTCCACTGAGCGTCAGCGTAGCATCCAACGTACCCGGCCACGAGCGAGTGCAATGTCTCGTCACGGACGGAGACACCAACAAGTTGGTGAGTAGAATGATGAATATCTTACAAGCGATGAGTGACGCCGCGTACGACAAGATCAAACACTCGTACGAAGATGTCTTGGATCAACTCGCAGAGGAACTGACGAAATGGAACGAAACTGAGAAGGCTGCACGATCAGCCGTCGATAAGAAGAAATCTCGACCGACGACCAATCCATACAAAAAGCTGATGGGACAACTCTATGGATGGATGCATCAGTTACCTGTCATCGGGTTCAATTCGGGTAAGTATGATCGCAATGCCATCAAACAGTTTCTCATACCCTACTTCTTATCCACCGGATCAAAGGAACAAGAAGACCAAGAAGAACAAGAAGAACAAGACGACGAAGATGAAGAGAATGAGGGTGTCGGTACTTTTTTCGTCATCAAACGCAACAACACTTTCATGTGTCTTTCGACGGATCAGCTGAAATTCCTAGACATGACCAACTACATAGCTCCCGGGTTCAGTTACGACAAGTATCTGAAGGCGTACGGATGCGAGGTGACAAAAGGTCATTTCCCGTACGAGTACATGGACCGTCTGGAGAGACTCGACGACACTGCACTTCCATCGAAACAGGCCTTCTTCAGTCGACTGAAGAACGAAGGTATTTCCGACGAGGATTATGCCAGTTGTCAAGAGGCCTGGCGCGACAATTCCATGACGACTTTGCGAGACTTTCTCGTCTGGTACAACAACAGAGACGTGGTTCCCTTTCTGCAGGCCATCGACAGACAGTTTGCCTTCTACGAACAACGTGGCATAGACATGTTCAAGCAAGGCATCAGCGTACCTGGTCTGACCTTGGTCTACCTGTTCAACGACCTTCCCGAGAAGACCTACTTTACCATCTTCAACGAGAAGAATAAAGATCTTCATCACCTCGTCAAAGATCACGTGGTTGGCGGGGCTTCGCTCATTTTTCATCGCTATCACGAGAAAGGGGTCACCACGCTACGTCAGAACGAGTACGGAGAGGCCGCTCGTCCTTGTAGGTCCATCGTTGGATACGATGCCAATGCCCTGTACTTGTGGTCACTCATGCAAGACATGCCTATGGGATGGTACACGCGACGACGGGAAGAGAAAGATTTCCGACCGGAATCGGCGCAGCTGTACGGTCAGATGGCCGCGGAATGGTTGACTTGGGAATCCGAACGCACGGGACGCGTCATACTACACCAGATCAACGGTAGAGAGAAGAGAATAGGCAAATTACTGGTGGACGGGTGGTGCAGCGAGACGAAAACGGCTTATCAGTACCACGGATGTTTTTTCCATGGTCAATCGTGCACTGGTAAAGAGGTCAACGAGGTCAACGGGAAACCCATGGCTGAACTGCTCGCCGAGACCCGAAGGAACACCGTCAACCTCCGTCACTGTGTCAAAGTCGTAGAGATGTGGGAATGCGAGTGGAAAAAGACGAGACGAGATCCTGTCGTGAAAAAGCTTCTGGATGCTACATTTCCGCGACGACGTCACGCACGATGGACGATGACGTCACAACAGATCCTGAGCGGCGTGCGTGCCAGAACCGTGTTCGGTCTGATCGAGTGTGACCTTCGCGTACCGGAAGCATTGCGAGAACACTTTGCCGAGATGCAGCCCGTGTTCAAGAACATCCGACTGACACGCGACGATCTCGGACCATTCATGCGCCGATACGCCGAGGAGCACAACATCATGACGACACCGAGACGCATGCTCGTGGGTAGTTATCGAGGGGATAAGATCCTGCTTGCCACGCCTCTGCTGCGATGGTACATGGACCACGGTCTCGAGGTGACGCACGTGTATCAGGTCATCGAGTACGATCCTGTCCCGTGTTTCAGACGGTTCGGCGATGCAGTGTCCACGGCGCGACGCGAAGGAGACGTCCACTTGCACAAGGCCATCATCGCAGACACCATGAAGTTGCTGGGGAACTCGGGTTACGGAAAGACCATAACCAACGTGGACCGACATCGCGACGTCAATTATTGCAAGGAGAAGGCGGCATCGCTCTTGGTCAACGATAGGAGATTCCGACAACTCGATTTCATCGTGGACGATGCGTACGAGATAGAGATGAACAAGAAGACCGTCATGTACACCCTACCCGTACACGTGTGATTCTTCGTTCTGCAGTACGCCAAGATGCGCATGTTACAGTTCTATTACGACTTAATCGACAGGTACCTGGAGCGTCCTCTTTTTCAGTACTGCGAGACAGATACAGATTCTGCCTATTTGGCCTTGGCCGGCGAGTCCGTCGACGCCCTCGTGACCCCGGAACTACGAGAACATTACTTCCGGCACCGCTCCGAATGGCTGCCGTCCGAATGTTGCGACGACCATCGGAACGAGTACGTGCGCTGTCGACTCGCCAATAGACCGTGGGTCGGCGACGAGGAGTGCTGTAAAGCGCGTAGGGCGTACGACAAGAGGACACCTGGTCTGTTCAAGATGGAATGGTCCAGCGACGGGTTCGTGGGGTTGTGTAGCAAGACGTACTATTGTTTCGGACCCACCGACAAATACAGCACCAAAGGACTGAGCAAACGCCACAACGACATCGACAAGAACGCGTTCCTGGAGGTGCTCACCAACCGTCGGAGCGGAAGTGGAAAGAACCGTGGGTTCCGGGTGCGTCACTCGACCGTGTTGACGTACGTGCAGGAACGAGCGGCTCTCACCTACTTCTACGCCAAACGAGTGGTGCACGAGGACGGGGTGAGCACGGGTCCGGTGGACGTGTAGAAAAGGACGATGCACTGCGGTCGTCATTCATAAATGACCATGGACGCGCGGTGGAAACATCCTTTCACGTGCATCGTCGCCGGTCCGACGGGATGCCGTAAAAGTACTTTCGTGACGCGTATGCTACGTCACGCTGCTGCGATGATCGATCCTCCTCCCGAACGGATCACGTGGTGTTACGGAGAATGGCAAGAGGCTTACGCAACGATGGACTTGACGGACGTGCGCTTCGAGGAAGGGTTGCCGAGTGCTAGCATGTTCGATTCGTCGACGAGGAACCTCATCGTCATAGACGATCTCATGGCAGAAACGGACGAGCTCTCGACGACGAGATGACGACCATCCTCGACAGAAAGGACATCGACGACAGGACCAAGGTAACATTGTATAATCAGGTGTTGCAACGATATAACGTCTTGTCCGATAAACACGCCAAGAAACCGACACGAGTGATCGCAGTGAACGAGTCTGGAGCAGGGGCCGGGCCGGGGCCGGGGCCGGGGCCGGGGGCGGGGGCGGGGGCGGGGGCGGGGGCGGGGGCGGGGGCAGAGGAAGTTCCTGCTAGCGAGATAGAGGCCGACGTCGTGGATACCGTCCCCAAGACCATGCAAGGCAAAGCCAGACGTTTGATGGAATGTATGAAAAGAAACATGTCTTGGACCGCCCGCGGCGAACTGATCCACGAGGGTGTGCCGATTGCCGGAAGTAACGTGGTGGATCTCGTGAACGATGTGTTGCGTCAGAGAAAGACCAATCCAACGGGATGGCAACCGTTTGCAAGACAACTCCGTGCCATGAACCTGCCCATGGAGTTGGTCGGTAACGTCGCCAGGAGAGACTACATACGTCAGGCACCGACACCAACCACATCCACTCCAGGTCGTCGTCGAATACCGGCTACTCCTCGCTCTGGTGGTAGCGCAAGAAGATCGCTCAGTTGGACACCCCTCGCTCGTCGACGCGGTCAAATGGAACATTCCATGCTCACCCCACCTTCAGAACGTCAACGCAAGGCACTGGCGTCATTGGCTAGTTGGGAAGACATTTAAGTCGTTGCAACACGTGTCCACAGCTCAGTGCGCACCGCGATGTCGAGCGATCCACAGGACACGTACTACCGTTCCGTCGTCGTTACAGCATTTTGCGTTGGATTTTGCTTGATTGTTGACGCTATAGTTCGAAATCTTACACAACAGTCGCTCTGCAGGGAATGGTTACAGTACTAGATTATCGATCATTCGTCATCGTCGTGGGTGTGGTAGTGGGTCTTCTGGTGTAAGTCAGCGTACTCCTTCTTACTCGTCAAGAACCGTGCTGCACAGTAAACGTCACAACCGTCAGTCCATCGGAACTCTTTTAATGGCACCGAGGAAAGAACGAGCACTTAGGACGGTCTACTTCGATCCGAAAAGGGTAGGTAGTTACGGTGGACCCGATGCCTTGCGACGCGTCACGCGCATATCAAGAAAAAGGTTGCAGAATGGTTGTCGGAACAGGACGCCTATACCCTACACAAGCCGGCTAGACGTCGTTTCGAGAGACGACGCGTCATCGTGAGCGGTCTGCATCAGCAGTGGCAGGCCGATCTCGTCGATCTGTCGCATTTGAAAAAGCACAACGAGGGTATGACCTTTCTCCTCACGGTGATCGACGTCTTCTCGAAAGTGGCCTGGTGTGTTCCCATGAAGAACAAGTCCGCGGCGTCGTTGGTAGCGGCACTTGACAGCACGTTCAGCAAAGGCTGGCCAAAGATGTTGCAGACAGACCAAGGAAAGGAATTTCTGAATAAATCCGTCCAGGCTCTATTGAAGAAGCACAACATCCATCACTTCTCCACGTACAACGCGGAGACGAAGGCGGCCATCGTGGAAAGATTCAACAGAACGTTGAAGTCACGCATGTGGCGATACTTCACGAAACACCAGACGTGGCGATACCTCGACATCCTTCAGGACCTGGTGCATTCGTACAACAACACCTACCACCGCAGTATCGGCATGGCTCCTTCACAGGTGAGTTACCGTAATCAGGAAAAGGTGTGGCAGCGTCTGTACGGTCACGACGGTAAGGGCGTGCCCAAGTTGCGCGTGTCGGATCGCGTACGTATCAGCAAGTACAAAGGTAAGTTCGAAAAGGTGTACACGGCGAATTGGAGCGAAGAGATTTTCACGATACACGAGGTTCATCCCTCCGCTCCACCCGTGTATCGATTGAAGGACGATCTCGGTGAAGTGCTGGAAGGCACCTTCTAGGAATTGGAGTTGCAGAAAGTGTTGGTATCCCCTGATAAACTGTTCTACGTGCAAGAGGTCCTGGACCGTCGCAAGGTAGGTGGACGAAATCAAGTTTTCGTGAAATGGTTTGGTTACCCCTCCAAATTCAACAGCTGGATAGATGCCAAGGCACTGGTGCAGTCTACTATAAAGACTAGCCACGCGTTCGGTAAGACTTCAGTCGAGAAATGACACAAGACACGACAACACGAGACTTCGCCGTCGTCGAACAGGAGGAACAAGAGGACGTAGTAGTAGTAGAGGACAGTACTGACGCGCAGAACGCAGAGGACAGTGGTAGCAGTAGCAGCGGTAGCACTCCTTGGCATCTGTTCGGTACCGTGTGTCCTAAAGAGGAAATAGTCTTTCTGTGTCAGGTGCTCGTCTTTTTTACGGTCATTCTCATAAGCATTTACAATCTGTCCACAGGTCACGAGAATTCTAATCTGTGGACGGCTCTGTTGAGTAGTTCTTTGGGTTACCTGCTCCCCAATCCCACGTTGAGACGTAATGGCGACTGATTTCTACCTGACACTGCTTAGCAACGCTTCCATGAAGATGTATCCCAACAATACGTTGGCTCATTACATCACAGACTTACCTCGACTTATCGATCTGACTGGTGAGTGGGAATGCGGGTTGGCAGAAATACAGTACCCGCATACGTGGTACAACATAGGAAAGTACGACACCTGGTTCTTCCTTAACGAGACGATTGCTATCGGTCTAACCCCGAGTGCAAGGATCAGTGCTGGATATTACAAGTCTCCCACGACATTGATGGATCACGTCAACAGGGGACTGGACAGTATGGCGACGGATAAGATACGCGCAAAGTTGACCTACAGCCCCGTCACTCAAAAAATGACGATGCACATGACACCAGGCACCGAGTTCACTGTACCTCGCCTCAGTGCGTTGGCAAGAATGTTAGGTTTCGAACCGACGGTGGTCACCAGTCCGTCGTCGACAGCAGCAGCCCCAGCACCACCATCGCTACTAGGATCGGTCATGTCAGCAGCGGTGACAACAGCAGAGACGATAACAACGGACGAGAACCCGAGAGAAGGTGGAAGGAATCTCGGTCTCACACCGTCGGCCACCGTGTTTTTGCCACCCAAAGACACTCCCGATGGTCCGTATACCTACCGTAAAGAAGCCGAACACGTGGTGCAGATGAATCAAGGGTTCGATACCATATACGTTTACACGGACGTCGTGGAGTCTCGTATAGTAGGTGACACTGTCGCACCTTTGTTGCGAGCCCTCCCGGTTGCCGGAAGTCACGGCGAAACGGTATCCGACAGGTTCACTAACATTCACTACGTGCCTCTGTTGTACTCGCACTTCAAGTCGATTGAAATCGATATAAGGGACGACACAGGACGACGCGTGCCATTCGAGTACGGTAGAGTGACCGTGACACTTCATTTTCGACGGCGCAGGATCGGACTGTTCTGAAGATGAATTACAACGAGTATTACGCGCGTCAGGCAGGTCGTGCACTGCCCTACTTCGCTGGTGCTCAATACCAGCGGGGACATGGACTAGGTAGTCTGTTCACCGGTCTGCTGCGCAGCGCCATGCCGCTCATCAAGAGAGGTGCCGTGGCGTTGGGAAAAGGGGCGTTGAAGACCGGCGTGCGCATAGCCGACGACGTCATGTCTGGACAGAGCATAAAAAAGGCAACCAAACGACGCGTCACAGATGCCGGTAGGAATCTGATGCGTATGGTTTTTCCTGGCGTGCGTCCTCGTAAACGTATAAAACGCGCGCCGGCAAAGAAAGGAGTCACTTTAGCAAAGAGACGACGCAAGAGACAGACGTCCACGAAACGCGAGGCTGACATATTCGACGACGATGGCATTCGTACATAAACAGTCGTGTGAAGGAGTCAAGAGCGAGCTGGATCTCTTTACCGTACCCCCCACTCAGACCAGCATCATCGACAGTCACGTAGTAGAACATCAGCCCTTGTCCTCTCTGGACTCGGGTGGACCGATAGAATTCCTCATACCCGGATCGGGAGACGATTACCTGGATCTCGCCAACACGATACTGCACGTGCAGGCGAAGGTGACACGAGCCAACGGGGACGATATCGACTTGGCCGATCCCGTGGGACCGGTGAATAACTGGTTGCATGCACTGATCAGTCAAGCCGACGTCTCCCTGAACAATACGCTCGTGACCCCTTCGACCAACACGTATGCGTATCGCGCCTTCATAGAGACGTTGCTCAGCTACGGTCCCGATGCCAAGGACACGCAACTGACGAGTCAGCTGTGGTACAAGGACACGGCCACTCGCATGGACGCCTGCGAGATAGCCGACGGACCCGCAGCTAACGAAGGGTTCGTGGCTCGACGAGGGCACATCCTGAGGAGCCGTGTTGTCGATATGATGGGCCGTCTCCACGTGGACCTCTTTCTGCAGGATAAATTCCTCATCAACGGCGTCGACGTCAAGATACGACTGGTGCGTAGTAAACCTGCTTTTGCACTCATGGCTGGTGGACTCAACCCCGATTACAAGATACAAATAGTCAATGCCTGCTTGTTTGCAAAGAAAGTCACCGTGAATCCCAGCGTGCAGATAGCACACGTCAAGACTTTGGAGAAGAGTACGGTCAAGTATCCGATGCGATCCGTCGAGTGCAAGGTGTACTCCATTCCTGCCGGCACTCGCTCGCACACGTACGAGAACCTGTTCCTCGGTACCCTGCCGAAACGTCTGGTGCTGTGCTGCATCGATAACGATGCCTACAACGGAGCGTACGACAAGAATCCGTTTCACGCCAAGAACAACGCCATCAGCTTCCTCGCGGTGTACGTGGACGGACGACAGATACCCTCCAAACCTTTCCAGCCGAATTTCGAAGACAACCTCTTTGTCAGGAGCTACATGAGTCTGTTCTCGTCGACCGGTAAGTTGTGGCAGGACGAAGGGAACGGACTGACTCGCAGCGACTACCGACACGGCTACACCTTCTTCGGTTTCGACCTGACCCCCGATCAGTGCGATGGTCCCTGCTTCCATCTGGTACAAAAGGGCAACCTGCGCATAGAAGCTCATTTCCGCAATGCGCTGCTGAACACCGTGAACGTCGTCGCCTACGCCGAGCTCGAGTCCGTGCTGGAAATCGACAAGAATCGCAACATCATCTACGACTACTAAAATGGACACCCTGCAGATTGCTAGACTACTGGCAGTGGACCCGCGCACCAGAACTATATTTCGCGGCGTCGTACCCAGAGACGGACTACCCACTACGATAGACGGCACTCTGCCCGCAGCCTTCGTGTGCAACACCGATGACGGCGACGAACCAGGCGAACATTGGATAGCGCTGTACCTGGACGCCGACGGACGCGGTGAATACTTCTGCTCGTACGGTCTGCCGCCTCGTCACGCGGCGTTCCGCACCTTCCTGAACAAACATTGTTCTGAATGGACTCATAATACCCAGAGGCTTCAGAGTCCTCTGTCTAACGTTTGCGGACAATATTGTGTTGCTTATGTAATGTTTCGTTGTAAAGGTTCTTCTATGAAGACTTTCGTAAACATGTTCCACACTAATCTGGTCAATAACGATTGTCGAGTGTTCGATTGGATGAGACTATTGAAAAAGGGTATAAACTACTATCGTGTATCTTACATAGACTGATGATACAAACAACCTATTCGGCACCTATTCAGTAGCTAATGATTGCCGCGTATTTGATTGGCTTAAAACAGCTGCGATATGGTGGTGGTGGTAGACTGTATTATCGCTCATAGTAGCAGCAGTACACCACATCATCGTTCGAGCCTCTGGCGAGGTGGTGCACCACCCGTAAGCTCGCGACCTCTGGCGTGATGGTAAACATCCGCAAGTCGCCTCTTCATCCTCGAGCCTCTGGCGAGGTGGAAACACCCCTAAGCTCACGACCTCTGGCGCGATGGTCAACATACGCAAGTCGATTCATATATTCATCGTAGTTGTAGTTGTAGTGATATTACACGCTACCCTTGATGTATCGCCATGCTGCTTGTATTATACTCAATAAAATACGTGTGCACTCGTACCATATCGTGTTGCGTTGATTTCTCGTCTCCATTAGTCCCTTTGATAGTTGATATAATTAACGACCCTATTATTAATTAGATGATTACTAATTACCCTATTCTGCTACGTATGAATCGTCACGGTCACTACCTGGTCACTACCTGGAGGTCATAGGTCACCACACATACCAGGTTATGACCGTTATCTCCAGTCGCTAGGGGGCGCTCGTGGTAGATGTAGGTTACCGCTAGGGGGCGCTGGGGCGAGTCACGTGACCGGAAGTCACTTTGCTCTTTCTGCTGGGCGGCTCTTTTGATGTCCCATTCCGCCCCGTATACTACTAGCCTTCGTCAGTTTTCCCACCGTCCAGTGCTTGGCGGCCGTACTGTCGGCGGACATGGAGCGGCGGCTCAAGTACAACACAGGCATCCAACGTGTGCAACAAGGTAACTGCCAAGTCTCGTGCTTTGGGAAGGAGATCTCCGTCTTCTTTTCCAGTTTTGTCATATATCCTGCTTCTCCTTTTTTAGGCACGCACGCACGCACCCACACCCACCCACCCACCCACCCACACCACACACACACACACACACACACACACACACACACACACACACACACACACACACACACACACACACACACACACACACACACACACACACACACACACACACACACACACACACACACACACACACACACACACACACACACACACGCACGCACGCACGCACGCACGCACACACACACACACACAAAAACATTTGTAATTTTTCGCATTATAACTCTTCTTTCTTCAAATATATGTTTCGATTACGTTTTGAAGTATAATTTATAGTGAACTCAACAAAACACAAGTTTTTGAAAGTGGAGTTGTTCTAACTATCGGGAAAACAAAAAAAAAATGTATGTCCCAATAAACCATAGAGAATAGGCAGGATTCAGAGGCGGGTACTCAACGACACATCACATCATGTCATAAATCAACTGAAGGAGAAGTGCCGCGAATTCAATATACCACTCTCTATAGTAATCAGTGACTATGAGAAGGCCTTCGACTCGGAACAAACACAGGTAATACTGTCTTGTCTCCAAGACCAAGGGATAGAAAATGCATACATGCAACTCATGAAAGATATATACACAGACAGCTCTGTGACAGTACATCTTCACAAAGAGAGCGAGAAAATCAACAACAAAAGAGGAGTGCGACAGGGGGATACAAACGCACCCAAACTATTCACATCAACACTCGAAGGTATCTTCAGAAGACTGAACTGGGAGAACAAAGGCATGAAAATAGACGGAGAATATCTTAACCATCCCCGTTTCGCAGACGATATCTTCCTGTGCACCGAAACACCACAAGAACTAGAAATAATGCTACAAGAACACTATGCGAAGAAAGTAACCTAAGCGGCTTGAGGATGAACGTCTCAAAAGCAAAAGTAATGGTGGAAGACAACACCCCAATATACGTTAGTAACACTCAGATAGAGAATGTTGAGAGTTACGTATACCTAGGCCAACTCTTCAGCATTAGGGACAAGAACCAAGACAAGGAAATCCTACGACGAATTACAGCCGACTGGACAGCATATGCAAAACATAGCAACATCTTCAAAAGTAACTTTGCTATCTGCCTAAAAAGAAAGGTTTACAACTCGTGTGAACTGCTAGCTATGACATACGGTGCTGAAACACGGTCATTCACAAAACAAGCTCAGAAAATACTTGCGGCCGCGCAGACAAAACGGAGAGGAGTATGCTTAATATAACATACCATAACAGAAAGACAAACACATCTGTGAGAGCAGAGACAGGAGTCACAGACGTGATAAAAACAACCAGAAGAATGAAGTGGTCTTGGGCAAGACACATCAGTCGACTCAAAGACAACAGATGGACAAAGCGCATTACCACCTGGAGACTGTACTGAAGGAAGATATTAAGAGGAAGACCAGCAAAACGATGGAGAGACTACTTGGATGAGTATTAGAATGAAACCACCTGGCAGAGAACAACGCAAGACATGCAAACTTGGAAACAACATTCTGAGGCATTCGCCCAACCACGTGACAACACGGCTGATATATAGATAAATTGACTCTGTGGACAAACTCTGTTAAGCAGTGCATGAAAGGCTGGAAGCCACGGATATCATTTATGGATATCAGTCAAGCGTTCCAGTGTTTTTGATCATTATGATGTGCCGAGTGATATATCAGCGAGTTTCAAGGCCAAGTGCGAGCACATCACAAAAGAGATAAAAGGTTCGCGCAAAGCGACCACGAATCATTTGAATCATATCAAGGTAAGAATACAATGTTTATTTAGTCTGGCTACTTTGGAACCCGGCTACTTTATGACCCCTGACTGAACCGATATTACCCTTTTCTTTATGCTATATACTATTTGGGACCATACTATGTAGAGTGTGGTTTAATTTATCGCAATATGTACTATATGACAAAACCGTTCTATGTACACTGTGACAATTAAGCAACCAGACAATTAGATACAATACAAGTATACACCGGATAGCTAGACACCAGGAAAAGTAATTGGTCAAATACTATTACATTGCTTCCTATTACTATTAAAATTACATTGTGTTTTATTCAACCTATTATTTGTAAATCAGAATAATATACAGAAAAAAAACCCAAGTCTTTATTACTAAGCAAATACGTTAGACCATTCATGCCTTTGTCTACCAGTAAACATTCAGTTGACCAGGTTTATTTACACAGATTGGGCAATTAGTGACATATGCCTATTAAATACGTTTTGTGTAAATAAGGAAGCCAACCAATATGTTATCAAATAACAAGTGCAATTACAGTAGCTGACTGTTGACTGAACCCCAGACTCACCAAACTAAGTGTATTGTGGCTTACTCGCATTCAGTTATCACACCTCAGTAAGTAAGTAACGGACAAGAAGTAACAGGACAAAAATCTACCAATTTAACGAGTGACTGAGCGGCTTGGAGGCAATATAAGCCATGTGTGCCTTATATGGTACCAAGCAAAGAGTTTAGTCATTATACATGGTATCTAAAGCCGGCATTATTTTTATCAAGTAATTCATTCGTCTGTGACAGTCAACCCGTCACCAGACACTCCGTCTAAGGCAGGTAATGAGCAGTCTGACCAGCCACTGCTGACTGGATTTGCTGTCTCCCTAAGTGTATTGGACACACAATGCGATGCTGTGATGAGACACTGACGAGCAGTGCCGTCCAATAACGTAGTAGTAGTTTCCTAGTGCGCCCACCATGGTTGATGTTCAATAAATTTGATGTAAACTGACTTTTACTTTGTTGCCCATTTCACTTACAAAAAAAAAACGAATGAAAATTAGAAGCATTTGTATTTTAATCAACGCAAACAATGACATTTTTATTTGCATTAAAACACTTGCATTTGCATCTGAATCATTTCAAAACCTTGCATTTGCATTTTAATGCAATCATGTCTCGGTGCATTTGCATTTGAGTAATTTCAAACATTTGCATCTGCATTTAAATGCGCTGACTCGCATTGGAACCCAAGCCTGTTATTTAGACTTAAATACATGTATAACGAATCACTTTGTTACGTCCACTTATCAACAATTTCTCCCTTCATGGTCGCCAGGCGACCGCACCACTAGCAGACAACACAACTGGACAATACATGACATCTCCCCCATCAGGATTAACATTAACTTAATATCAAAACTACAGTGTCTTCAATTACATCATTAACACAACATATATTATTGATTTCAATCAGTCTCATAGAGGTCGCTAGAGACGGGTTCTCAGCCGGAAACGACAACACAACCGCCGGTTTAGATTGATCTATATTTGGCATGGGAAAAGCGATCCCGTCACGACAGCACAGCACCAAAAACTACCTCCAAATTTGGATGCTGGAATGTAAGCTCTTTGTTCCAGACCGGAAGACTTGCACCAGTCATACATAAAATGAAATAGTACAAATGTTGCCTCCTTGGCATCACATTAGCTAGATGGACAGGTGCAGGAAAGACAACTTTGGCAACTTGTGACACCAACAGTGGAGAAAAGATCTGCGACCTGTGAATTCAATGACATGGTAATTGGAGGAACAATCTTCCAGCATAAGCTGATACATAAATTAATCTGGAAGTTCCCGGATGGCAAAACAAAAAGCCAAGTTGATCACATTCTCATAAATGGTAAGTAGCGACGTTCGTTACAAGATGAGAGAACCTAGAGACATATGGACACCAGGAGTGATCATAGCCTTGTGGTAGCTGTCTTGGCTCTGAAGCTGAGACGAGAAAAGCTCGGGGAAAAAAGACAGATGCACTTCAATGCTGCATGATTGACTGATCGTGACAACAAACAGAAGTTTAACATTGCTCTCAACAACAGTTATAGTGTGTTGCGGAATTATAATGAAATGGAAATGTATTCAACTAGGTAACGCAGGAAGCAGGAGATACTATCCTTGGCTACCGGAAAAACACAGAAGGAAGAGTGGATATCCCAGCCTACATGGAAGGCGATTAAAGACAGAAACCAGATCAAGAAACGTGTATTGGATGCCAAATCCCAAAAGCTAAATGAAAAGATATCAAGATGATATGCGGACAAACACAAAGAAGTGATACACAGGGCAAGGAACAATAGACGACATTTGCTATAGAGGTAGAGGAAGCAGCGGGCCGACAAGACATGAAAACGCTCCATAGAATCACAAAACGCTAGAATGGTGACTATGCTCTATGAGCTAAGATCAACATGTAAGGTACAATTATGGCAGGCTCATCTCAGATGAGAAAGAGAAAATATAGAGATAAAAAGAGCACTTTCAGAACATCTTGAACAGACCAAAACCAGCAAACACAGCCGATATCCAGGAAACAGAAGACGATATTGATATCAACCTCGATCGGATCATCGAAACTGAAGTTAGAGAATCTATCAAAGCACTCAAAAATGGAAAGGCATCTGGTGAAGACGGGATCTGTCCAGAGATGCTGAAGGCTGAGGAAGATCCTCTGTAAGATTTTGCAGCAAATATGGGACACTGAAGACACCTCTGAAGGATGGAAAATTGCCACTGTTGTCAAACTTCCAAAGAAAGGCGATTATGGGGACTGCAATAACTGGCGGGGTATAACATTGCTTCCTCTCACATGCAAAGTCTTCAGCAGGATCATACTCAGATGAATTTCAGCCACAACTGAGAACATCATCTGCCAGGAACAAGATGGTTTCAGAAAAGGGAAAGCTGCGTTGATCACATCTTCACCCTCAGACAGATCATTGAACAGTCAGCTGAATGGAACAGCACCCATTTATGCCAACTTCATAGATTTTGAAAAGGCGTTCGACAGCCTCCATCGAGAATCACTGTGGAGAACCCTCAGATCGTATGGGATCCCCCAGAATATCATAAAACGTCTATACATGGACATTGAATGCAAGGTTACTTGTAACAACCAGCTCCCATATAGTTTCAAGGGTGCTTCTTATCACCATTCGTCTTCACTGTTGCCATGGACTAGCTTACGAAAGTGACAACAACAGACAGCAGAAGGGGAATCAGATGGACTCTCACCACCTACCTGGAGGATCTGGACTATGCTGATAACATCAGTCTGCTTTCAAGTCGGCAGAGAGACATGCAAGAGAAGACGGGCAGACTGACGGAGACAGCACAGAAGTTGGGTCTGAAAGTGAACACCAGCAAAATATAGTTGATGAAAACGAATCACAAGTCAAACGACCCAGTCACCATAAACAACAATGACATTAATAAAGCCAACCAGTCCTTTGCCATGCTGAAGAACATCTGGAAGTCAAAACAAGTGGGAACCAACACTAAACTCAGAATCTTCGACAGCAATGTACTCAGCATGTTACTGTAACTAAGTGCTGCAAACTAACAACTAGAATAGCCCACAAAATATAAATGAAAAACCTCTTTCCCAAACTGTGAAGAAGAGTATATGGATATGGCTGGGGCACGTGTGTCGAATGCTATCAGATGCACTGCCGATGGTAGAGTTGGCAGGGTCGTACGGACATGACGACTCGTTGTGCAGGACTGCATCCCGTGGCGGCGATCACAATGTCCCCGTAGACCATGAGGCCCAGCCAATGATCGTCTTGTATGATCATCCTTTTGGCCGTTTGAAGGGATCGTTCGACTTCTCCATTGGCGTTTGGCAGGTACGAGTTCGACGTCACAAGGGTAAACCCATACTGCTCTGCAAATGACTTGACATTTGAAGACGATAACTGAGGGGGTTATCTGACACCAGCTCAACTGGGATGGCAAATCGGGCGAAGATGTCCTTTAACTTCGCAATACACGCTGCAGATGTAGTGTTACTGAGCTGCAAGATCTAGATCCAAATGGAGTAGTAGTCTACAACTACCATGCAATCTTTCCTTGAGACAAACAGGGGTCTACCGCTACTCTCTGCCAAGGTACTTGTCATTAGTGGCTCCATCTGTTGAAATGGTTTGTGGACTTGCTTGATGTCACGCGTTATCCCCGACCACCACAAGGACACCCTGGCTCGTCCCATGCACTTCGTTATTCCATGATGGCCTGCTGAATCTTGTCCAGAATATCTGGCCTCAAGGCTGTAGGAATGACGATTCTGTCGGCACATGTCAGAAGACCATTGCTGACATAAAGGAGGCTTTTGACATTGAAGAACTCCCTCAGACTTTCCGGTACGTCCTACTCATACTTTGGCCAACCAGTCAATGTATGGATAATAGCTGCCTGGAGAGTTGCATCATCCCTCGAGCGGAAACGCTGGGGCGACATTGGTAGTCTTGACTCCACCATCGACTTCTTCTGCGCCTGATGATGATGGAGTGATGTTTATTGGGCTTCTCGACAGAGCATCAGCTATCACAAAGTCCTTCCCTGGGGCATATTCAGCTTTAGCCCTATATCGCATCATCTGCAATAATAGTCGCTGACATGTCTATCGAGGTCTTTGATGTTGGTAAACGGCACAAGAGGCTTGTGGTCTGTGGACAGTTTAGACCCCTCTAGAAGACAAAGGAATCAGTCGAATTTACTGCATGCCCACACACTCGTTAAGCACTCCTTTTTATTTGTGCATACCGCTGCTCGGCTGGGATCAACGTTCTCAAGCAGAACGCTACAGGCTTCAGCCTCCCACCACCGTGATTTTGTGGAAGCACTCCTTCGATGCCATACGAACTGGCGTCGGCACTCACACATATGAACTTGGTGGCGTTGTAATATGTCAGGATTGGTGTCCATGACACCAACGTCTTCATCAAATGCTTTTTCCTAGGCAGGTCCCCATAACACTAGAGACCAGGAGACTAAGAGGAGACCAAATAGAAGTGTTAAAAATAGTGAACGGTTATGAGGATGTTGACAGGAATATGTTCTTCAAACTTAAAGGAGGCAGTAGAACCAGAGGACACAACGCAGCATTAGTTAAGGAGCAGTGTAGGTTGGACATGAGAAAGAACTCTTTCTCACAGAGGGTGATAAATGAAAGGAACAATCTGCTAAATGATTGTGTTAATGCTAGTAGTGTGGATATGTTTAAAAATAGAATTGACAGATATTTGATAAGGGCGGGCTACACATAGATGAGAAAATTGTTGGACTATCGATAAGCCAATGGCTTCCTTGTCCACCAGCCATCTATAACTTGTTGTTTGGAATGGCAGCACAAACCCCGTCGTCCCCAGAGTGTAGGCCCGGCAGGTGTGAATCTAGAGAGTGGAGCATTCCCATAACTTGTTGCAACAGTGGCACCGTTGTTGGTGCTGGCATGTCCCGAATAGCAGCGACTTTTTTGTGTCTGCGAAGATTCCTTCGGCTGAACCTGTGTCACAGGAACTTGAGTTCTGACTGCCTGGACATACCAAACCTGGGGCGGAAGTGTTCGGTACTCGAGTACAATTGGGGAAATGGGTCATGTACTCCTGCATGACCCATTTCATGTACTTATGGGTCATGTACTCGTATTCGTTCTTATACTCAATGTACTTAGATTTTACGAGTACATTTCGAGTATATTTGTGTACTTTCTCAATTGTAGGCTACCAGTTCAGACCATAATCCGTTTGTTTAATTAAGCCAGCAGGATGTCCATAAAGAGTCATTCATCAATTAACCCACCAGTTAGCCATGAAATGCCTTTGGTGCAGTCAGGAGACCATGCCACTTGGCACTGGCTGACAGTGCTATCTGCTAAGAACTGCCAGCTGAGTGTGTAGAGGTTGACTCAAGTAGAAGTTGACTCAAGTCAGACTGCCTCCTACCCCAGTAAAATCTGGTGCCAGCAGTCTGGCTAAAAAGGACAAAGGGGATTTTGAGTATGTTGTTTTGACATATGCTAACCCTCTTAACAACCACTAGTCTAAGAGCAGAAAATATAAATTGCAAACTTCTAATATAAATAGATTACAAATTGCAACACTGTTCATGTGATCTTCTCACATCTACCCCTTCAAATGGTGTACATTTGTTTTTTTTTTTGGGGGGGGGTAATTTTTAGTTACTGGTAGATTAACTACAAAGCTATTGTTTTAACAGGTATTATTATATCAAAACATGTGGTTTATTAATTGATTTGATTGATTAATTGACTTATTTTATGAGTCGCACCACGCCTGCATGTTTGTAAATTGGAGGGGTTTGTGTAAAAGGTATGTTTGGGGTTCCCATTTGTTTATAGAGTTAGGCATTCGTTTGTATTCAAGTATGAATAATATATATATATATATATATATATATATATATATATATATATATATATATATATATATATCATATTGATTCATTCATATATTGAATATATATATATATATATATATATATATATATATATATATATATATATATATATATATATATATATATATATATATATATATATATATATATATATATATATATATATATATATATATATATATATATATCTGTATATCTGTATATCAGTTTATTATTTTTGGTTCCCCTTTCATTCTGGCCTACCTGAATGACTAACCTTTCAGTCACCCTAGTGATTGTTCAGTTCACAATAACCTGTCAGTTGTCTATTTCCTCCCTCTTATTTCCACCTGCCAAATACTATCTCTTTGTAACTAATGACTCTTGGGCAGCAAGAATCAACACTAGATGAAATGAAAACTGAATACCAAATAAAACAATTAAACCTAACCTGACACATGCACGCGCACGATGACGTGCACACACGACCACTTACATTGTACATCAGCAGGTAGCAGCAATAAAATGTGCAAACATTATTACAGGTTAATAAAAAAACAGTATGGGTTTAATAACAGAATAATACACACCCAGTAAAAATTGGGGCAGTTTTTACTGTTGTAAGCCACATTGATTATCAAATAAATTGTATATTATTTATTTAGTTAAACAGTTAAACATAATTCCATGATAATATCTACCATGCAATAATAATTATGATAGTTAGTTTATTATTGAAGGTTCCAATGGTATCAACGGGTAGTTTGTAATTTCAATATTAATTAATGGTATTTTCAAATACCATTGAGGGTACCATTCAGTTAAACGTACCATTCAGTTTACTACTGCAAGTTCAACGGGGTACGGACATTTCCCCCGGATGTTCCCCCCTCTATATATTGCGTAGGCGAACGCCGCCCCCTCTGTATTTTTTATCATGTATTTTAAAATTAATAAAAATTAATGTTAGTGAAAATATATACACAGTGATCGAACCACATAGTCTGTTTAAGGTCTACATACGTTCAACGCTATCCAATGGTAATTTTGTGAACTTTCAATATTAATGAACGGTATTTTCAAATACCATTTAGGGTACCACTGAATTGAAGGTACCATTCAGTTTACCAATGAAGGTTCAATGGTATCACCGAGTCTATAAGCCTTGACTCGTACACAGAAGAAAAAAAGAAGTATCCAATGGTATTTTTTTAACTTTCAATAGTAACGAATGGTATTTTTCCAATACCGCTGAGACTTGCCAGTTTCTCATTGAAGCTCCAACGGTATACAATGGTATTTTGTAAACTGTCAATTGTAATGAATGGTATTTTCAAATGCCATTGAGAGTACCACTGAGATCTACCGATTTACCATTGAATGTTTCAATGGTACTGAATGATACTGAATGTTATTCAATGGTATACCACTGACTCTTTTTTTTGTATGGGAATTACCATCCCATGCTGCTGCATCCACCGTTGAGGCATTGTGGGTTTTAACTCCAAATTCCTAGCGGTACCAGCAGTCTTCTCTAGCGTAAAATCATCTTGCTCCATCTGTAGTTTCTATGACAGTTCTTTGTTTGTCATTCCCACGATAAGCCTATCTCTGATATTGTCAGACTCATGTTCTCCGAAATTGCAATATCTTGCCAAATCATGCAAACTTCGTATGTATAGCTCATCCGATTCTCCTGACAGCTGACTTCTCTGGTTAATTTTTTTCTTTAGTGTATGACGTTTCTCTTCCGCACAAAGTAGCCATCGAGCTTTCCAATGAATACGTGTAGTTTCGTTGCAATTCGAAGCATACCGAATCGATCACCACATTCTAGCCATTTCGTTGGCTTGTAAAGTCAAAATTCTTCGGTGGACTGAATTTTGGCATTATGCGATTCACGTGGGCGATATTAAAGGGTGTCGACGATTTTGCGAATTTGGCAGTCTCTATTAACACGACTCACTGACTTTCCTTCGTCTACGTGTTGGGTTAGACCTTTTGACTTGTATTAAACACATGTATATGAAACGCTTTATTACGTCCACTGATCGACAATGCCTCCCTCCATGATCGCCAGACGGCAGCACCACCAGCAGACAACACCACTGAACAACACAAAATATAATATACTCTGAAAGGAATGCCAGACTGAAAATATAAACACAACAATTTGTAACCGAGTTATGCTTTTACCCCGACAGTTCTGGCGTGCAGGCCTGCCTGTCTAGAAAAAACGAGCTGTATAATGATGTCTATGGCCTGTCTAGAAAAGACGAGCTGTATAATGATGTTCTACGGCCTGTCTAGAAGAGATGAGCTGTATAATGATGTTCTACGGTCTCTCTGTATTCAGCACACATATTGCTTTCGTAAATGTGACGATGCTGAATGTTGTACACCGCTGATGTCTGCAACCCATGTTTCTGGTAGATCCAACTCTGGATGATACCAATGAGCACTTGAAAGAATTCCTTGAGGTGTTTGGCGACGACACAACTGAGGCTGACAGACCTTCACATAAGACATAATATTATACAATGTGATTGACTGTATCCATCTTAACCAGATAATCTTAAACAGGTGATGGTGCGCACATGGTTTTGCGATAAGTCCCAAGGCAAATTGAATACATATAAGTATGTATATATATTTTTTGCAATAGACAATACACACAATTGCAAAATGAAGCGGTTTAGCTGAACAAATAGTAATATTTTTAATAAAATGGTGATTTAAACTGAACAAATAGTACTATTTTTGATAAAATTGTGATTTTAACAATGTCATGGTAAAAATCATATTAATTACAAAATAAAAAAATATTACTCTTTGCTCTGCCATACTGCTTCGTTGCGCAATATGACATATTGTTTGTTAAAATAAATTAAAAAAACTTGACATCATTTAAACTTTCCATGGAATTACCGCAAAACCACCCATCAGCATTTCCGAGATTATTTTGTTACCATGGTTACGGTCACGCAAATTGCATATTATGTCATGCGTGATCATTCATAACTATAATACACTATCAACTTGGATGAGATGAGTAGTTTTTAAGATATGACATAAGTTTACAATAACCTATCTGCCTGTAGGTGACCCCTTACATCCATTGATTTGAACAGTTGCCGTAAATAGAGTTGGTGTTTTTCTCGGGAAAAACAGGACTGTATGAAAATCCCAGAACAAAACTGATATTCAGTGGTATTTTCAGAGTCTCCGCAGACATACGTGGAACAATCTATTCCTTTATTTGATGTCAAATGCAACTCATTCCTGACATGTCTTGTGTTACTATTCCTGTGAGCATTATAGAAGAGCTGAAAGAACAAAGTGTTAATTTTGTTAAAGTACCTGTGTTATGGCAATATGTCTGAGATTACATTTAAGCAAGTTAAAGTTAATTGGTAATAATGTAAAATTATTGCATTAGGTACGTATTGACGGTAGCGCGTAACACTATTGATAATAGATAGCTTGGTAGTAAATAGTATGTATGAACATAGCAAAATAAATTGCAAAATAAATTCTTTTTAAACATAGTTTAGCTCCTCAGGTGTGACGTACATCAGACCGGCCAACGTGGGCTAGTGCATCATTGACGCTCCTGGAATATCTTTCTATTAAGAACTTTGTCTTTAATGCTCCACCCTCAGATCTTGCGAATATCAGATCAAGATATCTGAACTTTAATGACATAGGAAGATATTACTGGAGAAAATATATATGCAAGTCATTCTATATGGACCTACTTTGCCAAAGTTTTTTCGGCTCGTCACCTATTTTTAGGCAGTCTTCGAAATGGTCACTGACTCTTGGAGGGTTCCCCAGGTCTTATTTTCAGGTACTGTAATGGCTACTAGCGCCTATTTTTGTGAAACGACTTGATTGCTATCATAGCGAATTGTAGTTATTTTTGTTGAATGCACTTGTTGTAAGTCGCTCTGGATAAGAGCGTCTGCGAAATGACTAAACTGTAAATTGTGGCCTAAGCCATTGTTACTGGAGTAATGCGCTTGCATACACAGTGCCTATAATTCTGAGAAATAAAATGCCAAGGTAAAATGTGCCTCAAATAGACACTCATTGGTGGCATTACTGCAGACACCCGACATTAACCACAGAACGCACACACTCATAAATGATATGACTGGAATGATTTAAGATATTTATTAACAGAGATTAACTAAATGACAATAGATTGAGCTGAACGAATCAGCTAAACTACTAACAGAATTATGTTGAGTCCTGCGAAAACGGTTTAGGTCTGCGAAATCCGTCGAGATCTTGCTGCGAGATCGACCGAGTTCTGCGAAAACCGTCGCTTCTTGCTGCGAGATCGACCGAGTTCTGCGAAAGCCGTCAAGTTCTAGCACAGACGAACCAGAGTAGTCTCAAACATAAGTGCAATTGAATAGGCATATTCACAGGTTTGTTTCAAGGGCATCTGCAGGTTTTTTCCAGAGGGAGCAAAATTCTGCTGTCTGATTTCGACCAGAAACCTTTACTCTTACCAAAATGTATATATTTCAATTAACAATAATAAAAAAATTGTATATATAGTTAATTAACAAATATACTAGGTGATCTACTCAACACAAATAGTAAACAACCTACTCACCATAAGACCTAAATTTTACAAACATCCCGATCCAGGGGGCATGTGCTCCCCTTGCCCCCCCCCATCCTGACGCCCAGGGTTTGTTTGTAGAAGCCATCGGCTGTGAAATAGTACGACTAGAAGAGTTTAGTATGCAGAAGCATCCTTAGAATTGCTCTGCTATTGTTTTGGAACAGTTGGATGTGACTTTTGGTGTTAGATTAGAACATAGGACTCTTAATCGAGAGAACCCGGTTATGAATACTCGTGCTGCTGTTTCGAAACTTGGGTAATTTCGTTCACTCCACTTAGCCTCAGTTAACTCAACTATATAAATGAGCACCTGTCAACGAACAGTGGTGGCTATGTCAACGAATAGTCTACGCGCGCAGTAATTGCAGTGAAGCTGAATGCTTCCCAGAGAAAGTTGGTGATGGCCATGGATGCAAAGTGAAAGCTCTGAACGTGGACTATGGACTGGATACCGAGCTATACAACACTGTGCCTTTTACTTTTAAGGTAAGCCCCAACATGCGTTGTCACTTCGTAAAACAACTTCGGACCCGGCGCTTATCTAATGTTATTTTCACAGTAAACAAATAGCGTTAGTGACTAATGCTGGCCTCATTGTACAGGCTATTTATAATTGTGTAACCCATTTGGCGGCGACAATACGTGACATAGGTAAGTATTACTCAAGCCACGTCAAGTTGTGTTGCTTAATAGCCAACACGTATCAGTTACTGTACTGTACTTTGCCAGGCACTTAAATCACAAGTGAACGTACTCGTAAGCATGTCGTAATACTGCGTACAGCACAAAGACACCGCTACTTGTTTAACTTTATGACATAGACGTCGACAAGATTTGCTAGTGCAGTGCATCGCGATACCGAAGCTGTCACCCGAGCCATGAGGAGCAAGCTGTCCCCGGTCCACATCCCCGATGATGTGTCCATCTGGGATTTGATTCGGGAAAGACTGCAACATCACAGCGAGAGAAACAGAGTCGCTTTGGTGAGTCTTACGTAAAGTGTCCTTGCTACAAGTCGAGTCGGGGTCACACAACGAAACATGTTTAGCCGCAGCTCGCTCGTTCATTTGTTGTTAAATGCTATTATAGTGATTCTCAAACGTGTTTAAACCATTGCACCATATTTCACAGATTGTTTTCATGACGACCCACATTCGTACTGGTTACAAAATAACTATTATTTACTTTAAAGATCATATACAAATATTCCAGAAATCGTGATATATGAAAACAAACAGTTGCATTAGTAGTTTTGAATTCCTTAACAAGTAATATTACTGACTACTCTTCAATAAAAGCAAATTATATTAGTAACAAAGAACCCGGAGTCGATGTGTGACGTCAATGTGGCCAAACGAAGGCCCCCCCAACGAACATCAACAAACATTGTCATTCCAAAGCAACGCAGAGCATCTGTGTACGTTATCAGCTTATATGTTACAGTGGGATAAAAACAATGAATTTGGGTGTGACATCACCTTCATTATTTGAAACATTTGATTATATATATATATATATATATATATATATATATATATATATATATATATATATTCCTAGCAGTATATGCTTAAAGACTAATTGTCAGGTAAGTGACGTCAACACAATGTGAACGTTATCAGCTTATATGTTACAGTGGGATAAAAACAATGAATTTGGGTGTGACATCACCTTCATTATTTGAAACATTTGATTATATATATATATATATATATATATATATATATATATATATATATATATATATATATATATATATATATATATATATATATATATATATATATATATATATATATATATATTTAGCAGTATATGCTTGAAGACTAATTGTCAGGTAAGTGACGTCAACACAATGAGTACGTTATCAGCTTATATGTTACAGTGGGATAAAAACAATGAATTTGGGTGTGACATCACCTTCATTATTTGAAACATTTGATTATATATATATATAT